>CAXIVU010000001.1:0-18739 GCA_964035795.1 Pterobdella sp. o SKG-2022
CGGGCGATGTGTACCCCAGCTAAATCCTCTTCGAAGAAACTGACTATTTTTACTATCACCCCTCCTACTTTCGAGTCCTCAATCTCATCCCATCTTTCAATAGAAAGCTTTATAAAATGTAGCGCATAATCACCATATATTATTAATAGCACATAGACCTGGCTTAAGAACTCAAACAACACTCATTTAGGCACTAACCACAAATATTAAACCGGACGTACACTAACTTAACTTAATATAGTAAAATCATAAGCGGACTATCTTTTCAAGAAACACTCTCCCCCGAAAGAATCTCACCAGCTGCCAAATCCTTTTAGTTCCAACCAAGGACAAAACTTCAATATCCAGGTAATGGGGTCTCTAATCCCAATCCCTTAAATGAACTCATCACCTTTCAACCCAAATTTATACAACAACAAACTTATTACCGCCGATCGCTTAATACAGAAGAAAAACCTTTTATCCAAATCAAAGAGAGAAGCAAACAGAATAACCGCGGATGCTGGCACTGTGACTAATCCACTTCTTTTTTCAGGAACCCCGTTCTAACACAATTAATTAAACGAGAATCAACCACTAAAAACAAACCCAAATATTCCAGATCATAACTACAATAAAAAAGCCTTATGTGGTAACGTCCCTAAAACCTCTTCTCAAGCCAGAATTAAACTAAGATATGGAAGCATATAAACCTCTCCAATGCCTTTGCAGAGCACCGCCATTCATACCCAACTTAAATAATGATAGGTCCTTTCGTACTGTATCATCAGAACAACAGATAAGAACCGACCTGGCTCACGCCGGTCTTAACTCAACTCATGGAAGAAACAACAGGTCGAACAGACCTCCCACAGAAACGACTACACCTCTGTACTCTCCTAAGTCAACATCGAGGTAGCAACTAAATGAATCGATATGATCTCTACTCACCTCTTACCCAGTTATCCCCGAGGTAACTTTCACCTTCAACCCTGCACCACAAGGCTCAAAAAACACATGAACTATATGCTTTTGCCCCAAACAAACAAAAATGTAAAGATCTCGGGGTCTTTCCGTCTAATTTTTCACAAAAGGCTTCTGCACCTTAAAACCAAATTCATTATTATAAACCATCTATTCAAGTATACCTGGTCAAACCATTCAAACAATCCCCCAATTATGAGGCAACTAATTATGCTACCTTCGCACAGTCAATATACTGCGGCCATTGATAAATAGAAACATCGGGCAGGCAATACCATCAATCTTTCCTTAATGGAAATGTTTTTAATAAACAGACCGGCACCGAACGAGAAAAAAAGATCATAATCCCAAACTACTTATTCTATCACACTCAAAAACAAAATTCAAGCAACAAGATCCCAAACGAAAACTGAAACCCCAACTAAATTAATTTATAACAAACTTCCTAACCCAGGAAACCTCTATCCCCAGACATTAATTTATATCAAACAATTTCTCACAAATTTACGCACAGCTTTGCACGCAAACTTTTAAGACAAGAAAACTTATTAATCAGATATAAGGACGCACGAATTACCTTTCACCCCATTTTCAGATTCTCGTAAAAGCTACCCGCATATTACTCAGTGCCCCACAGATCCAAAAAAAATCGCCACCCTTCGGATCACCCAATAATGAAACAACCTCAACAGATCATGATGCAAAAGGTACTATACCCAGTGATAAATGTATCTTTAGGCGCCATAAAGCGCAACACAAGGAAAAAACAAGAATCTGCGCCTACATTTTACAAAAATGCCATTCTAACCTAAACTATTCTTCCCAATTAATCCTTCAACAAAGGAAGCCAATAACCTGGATAACTTAAATATGTACCATGATGTGGCAGTGGAAGAGTTACAACATTTAAAACTACCCCATTACCGCCTCACAAACCTATAATCTTATTACCCACAACAACCGACTCCCACAAAATAAAAAGAAGAAACATAGCCCTCACCACAGAAATCAACCCACCAATTGAAGAGAGAACATTCATCCAATAAAACGCCGGATCATAAACACACACCCGACGAGGCAAACCATAAAGACCTAAGAAATGCATAGGAAAAAAACAAAAATTAAACCCCACCATAGAAACCAACCAGTGCCCTTGTAACAAATACTTATTAAGAGCTAAACCAGTAATAACCGGCCACCACCAAATAACTGAAATAACCACAGTGCTATAAGAACCTAATGACAGTACATAGTGAAAATGAGCAACAACAAATCAAGTGTCATGAAATAAAGCATCTAACACAGAAGCAGACAAAATAATCCCAGTAACACCACCTATAGTAAACAAAACAATAAACCCAACAATCCACCAAACTACCGGATCCCACAATCGAACCCGACAACAACCCATCATATATAACCAAGAAAAGACCTTAATCCCAGTTGGAATCCCAATAACCATAGTCACTGAACTAAAAAACACAGTAGTCTTGATATCCAACCCCACCATAAACATATGATGAGCTCACACAATCCTACCTAAACACACAATAGCCCCCATAGCAGAAACTAAACCAAAATAACCAAACAAAGAATCATTATTACTTAAAGTTAAACATATATGACTAACAACACCAAAGCCAGGTAAAATCAAAACATAAACCTCCGGATGCCCAAAAAATCAAAACAAATGCTGAAATAAAACAGGGTCCCCACCCCCTAAAGGATCAAAAAAAGCAGATTTAAATTTACGATCAAATAAAAGCATAGTTATTGCAGCCGCTAAAACAGGCAAAGAAACTAACAATAAGATAGAAGTAAACAAATATGCCCAAATAATAATAGACAAACGCAAAACAACTAAACCTTCCATACAAGAATAAATTGTACAAATAAAATTTAAAGAACCTAAAATCCTAGAAACCCCCGCCAAATGCAAAGAAAACATTAAAAAATCAGCACCCACACCAGAATAACCTCCAGAAGACAAAGGAGGATAAAACGTCCAACCTACACCTACACCATTAAGCATACTTATTCCAAGACACACAGCCGAAGGCAACATCAACCAAGCACTCAAAGCTTTCAAACGCGGTAAATTCAAATCCCCCAACCCCAACAACAAAGGTAAAAGATAGTTACCAAAACCACCTATCAAAACAGGCATCAAAAAGAAAAATATCATAGCCAACCCATGATTTGTAATTATATATTTATACACCTCCGGAGAAATTAGATTATAGTAAGGCTCAGTATAATTTAAACGAATCAACATACTCAAAGACAAACCCATAAACCCCCCTCATAAACCCATAACCATGTATATCATACCAATACGCTTATGATCCAACGTAAACAACCAAGAAACAACTCAATTCATCACAATGGAAGACTTACCCACCAGCCACCTTTTGTTTTGAAAACAAACAGTCAAAATTAACCTACTCCATTAACCCACTCTCTAAGAGACCGAACAAATTCAATGTTCAAACCATCGTTAGCAGCGACAGCCCACTAATCCCCAACTAATAATTCCAACTTACATAACCCTTACTCAACTCAAAAGCATACCCCCTAACCAACAAAACTAAAAAAAAGAAATAAAACCCAAATTTCTTAAACAACATACCCTCATACGGCATATTCAACAACAGAGAAACCTCCAAATCAAAGATAACAAAAAAAACCAACAATATAAAATACGTATATCTAAATACATTCTCCGTAAGAACCTGACCTAAAAATCCACACTCAAAAGGACTCACCCAAACTCGGCCCACATCCTGACCCCCAGAAAACAAAATTTTCCAAAAAAACAAATGATACACCAATACCAGAAAAAAAACCAAAAAAAAAAGAACCAAAGAAGACAACACACCAAACATATTAAAAGGTCACATATACTGACATCCCGGGAGTAAGAATCCCAAACTTTTAATTAAGCTACTTTTAACCCCCTTCACCGCTCCTTTAAAATTACTGACGAGAGAATCAATCCCCACTAACCACTATATCAAAATGGCCTGCTTAGCAGCCCTATCAGCACACCTTGCCTTATCAGCCAACTCCCAACGAGAGAGACCCAAGATCCCCAAAACCTTTATCCTAATTTAGACCACCAGCTGAACCAAACGCACTTATTCACTATATGCTTACTCCCGTACTTTCACGTTCACAGAGTCCCACGACACATCTTGAAGTTAACAGCCTCACAATTTTCTTAATCCACATGAACCAAACCATGAACTAACCCCCCACAACTACAAAAAAAGATAAAACTAAAATCATCAACGCCCAACCTCACATGAAACCAACAAAAACGTCATAACGTACACGGGGTAATGTTGCTCGAGACCAAATAAAAAAAATTACATGGAACAAACTTAACCACATTACCATACCCCAACCTCCAAAAAACAAAACAGATGTGACCCAAGAAAAAATAAACATTATTAAATACTCACAGGCAAAAAGACAAGTAAAGGGAACATTACAATACTCCAGATTTAAACCCCTAACCAACTCCCTTTCAGACTCAGCATAATCAAAGGGAGTACGATTACCCTCACACAATATACCAACTAATCAAAGAACATAACAGCCAGGTAAAACAAAAATCGAAAGCCACACATTCTCCATTAAAACCCGAATATCATATTTACCAACCACCAAAGCCAATAAAACTACAACACACATAAAACAAGCCTCAAAAGTAACAGACCCAAAAGCCGAACGCACGGACCCTAATAAAGCATACTTATTATAAGAACCCCATCCAACTCCCAATAACCTGTAACCTGTCAGACTAGAAAGGACTAAAAATCACAACAATCAACCCCCAGAGTATTCACCAGAATACAAATATCTATACAAAACACAATATCCACAAGCCACAAAAACCAAAACGAGAACCCCTATCCAAGAAAGCCAACTACGTACTTTAAACCCAGCAATCTTATACTTAACTATCAACTTTAACAAATCTGCAAACCTTTGCAATAAACCAGACAAACCCACCTTTTTTGGCCCCTTTCGTATTTGCATGTAACCCAACAACTTTCGCTCACCCAATATAAAAAAAGCAACTAACAACATTATCAAAACAAAAGAAATAAATCTACTCAAAAACAAATAAAACAATTTAAACACCACGTTTTAAGCCACACAGCCTACCTATAGTACGACAAACTATCATCCTCATTAAACTAAAAACGTCTCAAATAAACTACCAGCATATAACAGCGAGATACCTCCACCACACGTTTGCAGAACGCACATTCTTCCTTAAACTACACCATTATCTAAACATGACAATAAGGAAATCCCTAACCCCTACGTGTAAAATAGATATTTTTAATTAAACTACCTTGCCCCAACTAGACTAAACCACAGAAACATAATCTAACTTATCCTTAGGAAGAGATCTCCTCACCAGATACTTAATTAAATAAAACTGCTCACTAAATCTATAAATAACCCATCTCAGCAAAACAAAAAAAACCACAAGAAAACACACAATAACTAACTGACAGCTTATAAAACAAAGAAAAAGAAAGCGGAGTAGACAACATAAAAAATACGTATAAAAATATACGAAACAACCCATCAAAAGAAAAATCACCCACACTACTAGAAGCACCCAAGTTCGCCAAGTAAATTATAACAAACCTACACCATACAAGATAAATAACATAAATCCTCCACAAAATATCCAAGGATAAAACGAAAGACATTAAGATCAACAAAACACTAGACGAAATCATCATATGAATCCAACAACCACGTCAACTACCCGTATATAACCAAAACAGGAAAGAAAGAACAAACAAACTCACAACCCTTAAAAACACCAACCAATTATAAACCCACCCCAATAAACCAGACAAAAAATAACATATAAATACAAAAGAAAACTTTCCCAAACCCGAGATACACCAAATAACCAACCAATTAACATCTAATAACACAACATATAACCAACCCATAAACGGAAACACACCAAACTTAATTACCAAACCCAAAATAAAAAAGACCAATAAATCACCATACAACAAACCCGCCAACAACATAGAAGAAGATATCCTAGAAACCACTATATATGTAAATAACCTCACAAACCCAACATCTAAACAAAAAAAGCAAGGAATTAAACACAAACCAGACAGTTCCAGAAACAACCAAAAAAAAACCAAATCTTCCCTTAAAACTAAACAAACAGTAAAGAGGGAAAAACCGAGAACTCCAATCACCGACGACACCAATCAACCCCCACTTCCAATAAAGTTCATATAAATAAACTCTCCTTACATAATTAATGATCCACAGAAAACGAAAGAATCCTGCAGACTATATATCAGTGAACCAACGCAACAAAGACCTCATAAAAAAACAAAATCAACAAACCCAAGAACACTCCTCACCTCATTCTCCAACACAATAAACCCAACGCCATTCCCCCCATAGCACCTATTGACAAATTAATAAAAGGACGAATCACTAGAACAATAGGACGCACTATATAACTAATCGTCTCCGCTAAACAAACGAAAGGAGCTATTCAAAGAGGAGTTCCCGTCGGAATAAAAGAAGAAAAAAAGACAGAAATCCTTCTCTCTAAACGTGAACACAAAAGACCTAAAAATAAAGGCATAATCACAACAACTAAAAATCTAGAAAAACCACCTATACCAAAAATATAAGGGATACGTAATAACAAAAAACAAAAAAGCATGAATACCAAAACATATCGATACAACAAGTCAGACGCACCCCCTATATTTGAACCAACTAAACTACCACACATCAACCTTAACCGCGTTAACAACATATCAAAAAGGGATGCAACAGCATATTATATGAACATGAACCATAAAGTTTAACTTAACTTACCCTTTCCCACCACAGACCACCCCCTACATAACAGTATCTTCAGCCCTTCAAACTGACACTTTTTTCTTAAGCTAAAAGAGTTATCTACAACCGACATCTAATCCCCCAATTAACCAAAATAATTTATGCAACTCACACCAGGTTGTATAACACACCTATAATAAATCTATCTATAAATCCTAAACAGAACCTGCCGTATCGTACCCCTGCAACCTATCCCTATACAAAAATAAAAATCAAAAAACCCCATGACACAAGATAAGTCAGCACCGATAAAAACCCCCATAAACTTGAACTTCCAACACAATCAACACTACGATGACGTGAAGTAATAACACCCAATAAAAATATAGGAACTAACCTACCAACAAACAAATAACCTCACATAAAAAAATAAACCAACAAATTCAACCCAACAACTTCAGTCATCAAACTAATCTCCACAAAAAACTGCACGGTTGGGGGCAGTGATGCCGCAGTACACAAACTTACCACCATCAAACCACGAAAAAATAAGCTGCCACCCAAAACTGACTTAAGAACAAATCAGTTTCGTGAACCAACAATCTCGTAAGCCCACCACAAGAACAGAAATAATAAACCAGCCGACAGCCCATGACCCAATGAATATAAAAACGCCATCCTCGCCAAAGTATAACCACCTCTATAAAAACAAACGACACAAATCAATATATGCGCCAACCTGAGAAAAGCTAATCATCGCTTTCCATCCAACTCGCGCACAGCAGACAAAAAAAACAGCACTCTCAAAGAAAAAGCAACAACCACATAAACACCCAAAAATAATCAATCAGAAACAACATAATAACAGACACGCCCTACTCCCAACAAACCCAACTTCATTATATAACCCCTCAAACAAACAGAAACTATACTACTAGCCTCAGCATGAACTATAGGAAGTCAAACATGGAAGGGGGGTACAGGAACCTTCGTCAAAAACATCACCCCTAACACCAGCAATAACCCCAAATAATCAACCGTCTCACACCCTCATATACTCCAATCCACCATCGACAAACTACCATAAAACACCGACAAAAAAACTAAACAAAGTAACATTGGCAAACTCGTTAAAACAACATAACCCAACAAATACCAGCTAGCAATATAACGCTCAGAATACGGTGAATCAACAACCAATAAATAGAACAAGGATAATATCGAAACCTCATAAAAAACCCAAAATAACAAAACTTTAACTGACATATAACACAACACTGACGATACAACCCTTAAACTGATTATAACAACAGAACGATTACTTATAAAGTCACATATAAAAAACATCACACCTCCCAACAAAACCGACAGCAACCTCAAATAAAAAGACAACGAATCAACCACAAACCACGAACCAAAAGAACTCAATTTCCCAACAAAACACATATCTCAACCAACAATCCCTGCCCAACAAGAAATAATCGGAACAAACAGACAAACAAAACCAATTAAACACCAACTATATCAATCAAACTGCTTGAACTTCATAAACGAGTCAAAACCACCAAACCTAAAGTCACCTCAATGGTAAAAATCACCATCAAAGCCAAAAATAAAACACGGCTCTCTTCCCACTGACAAACTAAACAACTAAATAATAAAAGAACTTTAAAATTTTCAATCACAATCAAACAGTTTAAAAGACGGGTTGCTGACAAAATAAACCTAAACAAAGAAATCAACCCACCAAATAAAAGAACTACACTAAACACGATTTAGAGAATAAAACACCCCTCCAGAATAAGGCACAGCCCAGAAAACCTTATATAAACCCACCAAAATAACCAATAATACCCTTGAAACCTTACTTATTACCACATACGGAGCCTCCGGATGACAGGCCCCAAGATAGCTCAAAAGACCAAAATTAGACACACAAACTCAGAATACAAACTGACGCAAAACACTATATTTACAAGACTTTTTCAAAGTGGGTAACCATAAAACCACTAAAAACAAAAGAACTAAAATTAAACCTCCCACCTTCGATTCAACCGAACGAAGCATCGCATAAAAAGCTAAAAAATATCACTCAGGCTTTATAGACACAGGTGTAACTAAAGGATCCGCCTCTATATACCTTTCCACATCCAAAACAAAGTCAGGAAACCATAATAAAAAAAATCTCGAAACCAACAAAAGAACCATAAGCACAAAACCATCCTTAGCAGTAAAATACCTATGAAACAAAACTACATCACTATACCCCCCAGGAATAAATAACGGGTTGTTCGAACCATTCTTATGAAGATAAAACAAATGAATTACAGATAAACCAACAATAACAAAAGCAAGACAAACATGAGCAGAAAAAACACGAACCAAAGTCACATTAGTAACCGAAAAACCACCCACAACAAACTTATATAAACCCATGCCAATATAAGGAACTCTTTGAAGAATTGAAGTTAAAACAGTAGCAGCCCAATAAGACATCTGATGTCAAGGAAGTATATAACCCAAAAAAGCCTCCACCATCATCAACAGATACAGTATAAACCCCACATTTCATACCCCCAACTTTCTATAACTAGAATAATAAAGAGACCGCCCCATATGCACAAAAAACAAAACAAAAATAAAAGTAACACCCCAAATATGCATATAACGAACAAACCATATAAATAACCCCTCACTAGTCATTTTTAAAACACACCCGAAACTTAAAAAAGAATCAGCCACATATAACAAAGACAAAATAATCCCAGAGCCTATCTGTATTACAAGAAAGCTACTAATCATAAAGCCACCACACCACCAATACCTCAAAGACAGGTTTGTAGGTAAATCAACCACTTTTTTACGAACCAAAGACAACATTTCCACCACTCAACCCAGATTTCCAGCACCACAAACTGACAGTTTACTCTTAACTTATAGCAGACTAACAACACACAACCACTAACCTAAATACACAACCACATAAACCAGTAACCAAATATAATCCACAAAATGCCAATACCAAACCACTAAATCCACATAATACGTACTAATCGTATACCTACCCAAATATAACACAACCCTTAACGCAATTAAACCAATCAACACATGTCTAAAATGAAGACCTACAGTACAAAAGACAGCCGCATAATAAACACTATATAACAAACCACAATCACAATCATAAAACTCATACAACTGCAATATAATAAAACAAGCCCCTAATAACACCGTACTCCCTAAAAGATATGAACTATAACGATAACCTATTCTATGGTGATAAGCAGTTATTAAAATAGAAGAACCAATCAATATAAAACAACCTAAAAACGGTAACTCAATGAAAGCCGATATTCTACCCCCCGAACAACCCTCAAACCACAAACACGTCATAAATAAAGTAAAAAAAGCAGCAACCTCAGTCAAAATAAATAACCAAAACCCAGAAGAATAATGATAAATAGATTTACCAACCTCCTTTAACAAATACACAACAGACAAAACCAAATAAGCAACAAACACACCCACACCGCCCAACTTTCAAAAAAACAAACTCACCAAAACCACCATCACCCCCCAAGATTTATACAAAGACAATCAACTCACCTTATGTCAGCTCAATAACAAACAGAGATCACCTACTTGGAAAGAAGGCATATTAAATCTTATACTACCAACATTATCTTCACATTATAAATATTAATATAATAATATATAAAGGGATAATTCTAAAACAGCTTAAAAAGCCCACTAAAAACAAATTTTAAGAACTAACATTAAACCCTGTAAACAAAAACATCTATAATATATTATATTACCCCCCTACCCCCCAAGGGGGGAGAAATGAACATAATTTCACCCAAACCCCAACTCTAACCAACCGGCCCTACACAACACAAACGGTCCGTAATTCAACCCCAATATACACCTACTATCACCCTTTCTTTCCTTCAACCCCAATCCTAAATGCGCATAGATATATTAATATAAAAATACCGATAACCGCCCCCCCCCCTAACCAGACTAACTAAGCCATAACCCAAATAAACCAAAATTTCTATAAGGGGGAGGCCTTATAAATTATAAAAACCTTCACCAAACCAGCTTAAAAAGCCCACTAAAAACCAAACCTTAAAAATTTAAACCACCCCACATATCCAGCCAAATACTGAAAATTACTAACACGGAACAAACACCGACTATCCAATCTCGGAAACCGCTAACACGAAAAATTAGAATGCCACAATACACACCCAGTCGGCCACTAAAACAACATCGCCCCCACAAACAAAAAATAAAAAACCCCCATTATAACAAATTTAAAAGAAAAAATAACAAATAAATAAATCCAACGAACACCACGCAGCTTTCCAAAAACCCTAGATAACAAATAAACCTCTCAACGATAAAAAGAAATCACACAATAACCCCCCACCTTATCAAGCAGACTATAACAAAAACCAACTAAACCATCATTACCCCAAAGAATAGAGTCCCAAAAAGAGCCCGACTTACTCAACACATAAAAAAAATACCCACATAACACCCCTCCCACCTGTATTAACAAAAAAACCCTAGACAAAAAAACACCCAAATCCTCAAACTCTTCCACACCGAAAACCAGAAAATAACCAACCAAGGTCCCTAAAAAAGAAACAGCACCCGCCAACAAATAAAAAACCACATAACCAGAACTCAACCCACTACCAGAACCTAAAAGAATCAGAACAAAACGAGATGAATATAAATATGAAAGAAAAAAACCTAAAAATAATAGAAAAACACTAAACAGATTTAAACCCAAAGAAACAACACCAACTAGAAAAAAATGCTTAATAAAAAATATACCAACAAATGGCAAACCACATAGAGAAAAAATGAGAAGACACAAAATTAAAACCGAATATACACTTGAATAACGAGAGCTATATACACCAACATATTTCTGCGCACCAGACCTGCCAGACATCACATCACCTACAAACATAAAAAGAACACACTTACTTAAACCATGTACCAAAAGCTGAAACATAACTAACCACCAATCCCCACAACAATAATAAATCAAGCACCACGCAACATTTTTACACGTAGACAAAGCAACAATCTTCTTCAAATCTCTAAAAAAAACAGCACATAAACCAGTTATATAAATAGTAAAAAGAGAACCCAAAAACAAATATATATAACCCCATTCCGGAAACCCCTCGCCATAACGCACAATAAACCAAACTCCAGCAGCAACTAAAGTTGACGAATGAACCAACGAACTAACAGGAGTCGGCGCACGCATGGCCTCCAAAAGCCAAGAAACAAAGGGAACCGATGCACTCTTCGTAACCACAACCAATAAAAAGCAAATAAAAACAAATATAGTTGACAAATAACCAGTATAATAAAAAAGCAGAGAAACTAAACCAAATAACGCCACATCACCAAAACGAGATGAAAATAAAGTAATCAAAGAAGCCCGAAGTCTACTCCTTTTAGAATAAAACAAAATCAACAAAAAACTAACAAACCCCAAATACTCTCACATCACCAAAGTAAGCACAAAAGAATTACTAAACATCAACAAAGCCATAACTCCGACAAACCACACCATTAACGGGAATAACAAATAAGAATCGCCCCCTCCTGAAAAATAATGAAAACAATAGACAAAAGCAACCAAAGAACAACTAAATAACATGTAACCACCCAAAACCCTTACCGAATCTAAACAAAACAAGAAATCCCAAGACACCAAAGGAAAAGAAAAGAAGGAAAAAACAGCGCACACACTCAACTTTCTACAGAACAACTCAACTACCCACAGACCTACCAACAAAAAAAATACCAACAAACCAAAATACACCTTTGATAGAGAACCTGCATTCCCAAATTTGTGGCCGAAACACAAACCCAACATATGGTTATCAAACAACATACACACACATATATACGGAGGGCTAGACGCCCCTGTTCGGTGCTTAAAACCAACCCATATTAACTCTGGCATCCATATTAAATTCAAGTAAAACGGACCTTATGCTTAACCATAAAATTAGTCGATTTCAAATCGACAACGAACCAATCGAGCCCGCAAAGGAGATTTAAACATCTATATTTGAATCCTAAATCCAACCCATAAATTTTCTGGCACCTTTAACTAATATTCCCAGCTGAAACACATTCATCTCAAGATTTACAATCCCACACATTCCGTTATGCTAAGCCAGTTCTAACGATAAAAAGAATCCTTACGATTAACAACCACACTCACGCAAACAAACCCGATTAACATCACTAAACAGAATAAACAATAAGAATAACCATCAACACCTGAGCATAAATAATGACTATAATCCGCTCAAAGCGGGACCAAACCACCCATAGCACTAAAAACAGACACAACACACAATAAAAACAAAACTAAACCTCACCAGCTAGAAACTTTTATAAACCTTGTTTTAGGACTATACACAGAAACAAAAATAAAAAGTATGTACACCCCTCCCACGTAAACTAAACAAAATAACACTACATACCAACTAAACCCCAAAATTCTAAAAACAAAGCCACAGGCGCTCAAAGCGCTACCTAACAATAACAAACAATAATGAATTGGATTTGACACAAAAGAAAAAGCCAAGATTCTAGTTAAGTACACCCCCAACATCAAACTACTTATACTAACAAGCACCCTTCTGATAAACAATCTCCATAACAATAGGCATATAAGCATGACCAGCACCGCACAACTCCCTACAATATCCAACAAACACCCCTATACGGTCTGGATAAAATATTGTCTGATTAATACGTCCAGGTATCGCATCCACCTTAACATGATAATCCGGTAAAGAAAAAGAATGAATTACATCCGAAGAAGTAACCGCCAACTTATAGGGAACACCATAAATTAAACGCATGGGCTTATCCACACCGCCCACAAAATCACTCATCATCGAATCATAAAAAGAACCCCCTCCCGACTCATAACTCCAATATCACTGACGACCGACTATCTTAAATATACGGCCGGGAATAGATAAAAAATCACCAGCTAAAAACTGAATTTTAAGAAAACACAAAACACACACCGCTAACGCAGGAATCACAGTCCAACAAAACTCAATAAACCCGCTATCCCTCTTAAGCTTTACAATATTTTTATAAGAGAGAATCTGTCAACCCAACACCCTAAAAACTCAACACGGAATAAACGCACATAAAGCCAAAATAAACCTTACCAAATCAAAATAAGTTAAAGTATTTATAATCATTTATAACCCCACGTATAAAACAAGAAGCCAACTAACGACTGGTTCCCCAACCGTTACCATGTTACGACTTACCCCAACTTTTGTTGGAATTGACGGGCGATGTGTACCCCAGCTAAATCCTCTTCGAAGAAACTGACTATTTTTACTATCACCCCTCCTACTTTCGAGTCCTCAATCTCATCCCATCTTTCAATAGAAAGCTTTATAAAATGTAGCGCATAATCACCATATATTATTAATAGCACATAGACCTGGCTTAAGAACTCAAACAACACTCATTTAGGCACTAACCACAAATATTAAACCGGACGTACACTAACTTAACTTAATATAGTAAAATCATAAGCGGACTATCTTTTCAAGAAACACTCTCCCCCGAAAGAATCTCACCAGCTGCCAAATCCTTTTAGTTCCAACCAAGGACAAAACTTCAATATCCAGGTAATGGGGTCTCTAATCCCAATCCCTTAAATGAACTCATCACCTTTCAACCCAAATTTATACAACAACAAACTTATTACCGCCGATCGCTTAATACAGAAGAAAAACCTTTTATCCAAATCAAAGAGAGAAGCAAACAGAATAACCGCGGATGCTGGCACTGTGACTAATCCACTTCTTTTTTCAGGAACCCCGTTCTAACACAATTAATTAAACGAGAATCAACCACTAAAAACAAACCCAAATATTCCAGATCATAACTACAATAAAAAAGCCTTATGTGGTAACGTCCCTAAAACCTCTTCTCAAGCCAGAATTAAACTAAGATATGGAAGCATATAAACCTCTCCAATGCCTTTGCAGAGCACCGCCATTCATACCCAACTTAAATAATGATAGGTCCTTTCGTACTGTATCATCAGAACAACAGATAAGAACCGACCTGGCTCACGCCGGTCTTAACTCAACTCATGGAAGAAACAACAGGTCGAACAGACCTCCCACAGAAACGACTACACCTCTGTACTCTCCTAAGTCAACATCGAGGTAGCAACTAAATGAATCGATATGATCTCTACTCACCTCTTACCCAGTTATCCCCGAGGTAACTTTCACCTTCAACCCTGCACCACAAGGCTCAAAAAACACATGAACTATATGCTTTTGCCCCAAACAAACAAAAATGTAAAGATCTCGGGGTCTTTCCGTCTAATTTTTCACAAAAGGCTTCTGCACCTTAAAACCAAATTCATTATTATAAACCATCTATTCAAGTATACCTGGTCAAACCATTCAAACAATCCCCCAATTATGAGGCAACTAATTATGCTACCTTCGCACAGTCAATATACTGCGGCCATTGATAAATAGAAACATCGGGCAGGCAATACCATCAATCTTTCCTTAATGGAAATGTTTTTAATAAACAGACCGGCACCGAACGAGAAAAAAAGATCATAATCCCAAACTACTTATTCTATCACACTCAAAAACAAAATTCAAGCAACAAGATCCCAAACGAAAACTGAAACCCCAACTAAATTAATTTATAACAAACTTCCTAACCCAGGAAACCTCTATCCCCAGACATTAATTTATATCAAACAATTTCTCACAAATTTACGCACAGCTTTGCACGCAAACTTTTAAGACAAGAAAACTTATTAATCAGATATAAGGACGCACGAATTACCTTTCACCCCATTTTCAGATTCTCGTAAAAGCTACCCGCATATTACTCAGTGCCCCACAGATCCAAAAAAAATCGCCACCCTTCGGATCACCCAATAATGAAACAACCTCAACAGATCATGATGCAAAAGGTACTATACCCAGTGATAAATGTATCTTTAGGCGCCATAAAGCGCAACACAAGGAAAAAACAAGAATCTGCGCCTACATTTTACAAAAATGCCATTCTAACCTAAACTATTCTTCCCAATTAATCCTTCAACAAAGGAAGCCAATAACCTGGATAACTTAAATATGTACCATGATGTGGCAGTGGAAGAGTTACAACATTTAAAACTACCCCATTACCGCCTCACAAACCTATAATCTTATTACCCACAACAACCGACTCCCACAAAATAAAAAGAAGAAACATAGCCCTCACCACAGAAATCAACCCACCAATTGAAGAGAGAACATTCATCCAATAAAACGCCGGATCATAAACACACACCCGACGAGGCAAACCATAAAGACCTAAGAAATGCATAGGAAAAAAACAAAAATTAAACCCCACCATAGAAACCAACCAGTGCCCTTGTAACAAATACTTATTAAGAGCTAAACCAGTAATAACCGGCCACCACCAAATAACTGAAATAACCACAGTGCTATAAGAACCTAATGACAGTACATAGTGAAAATGAGCAACAACAAATCAAGTGTCATGAAATAAAGCATCTAACACAGAAGCAGACAAAATAATCCCAGTAACACCACCTATAGTAAACAAAACAATAAACCCAACAATCCACCAAACTACCGGATCCCACAATCGAACCCGACAACAACCCATCATATATAACCAAGAAAAGACCTTAATCCCAGTTGGAATCCCAATAACCATAGTCACTGAACTAAAAAACACAGTAGTCTTGATATCCAACCCCACCATAAACATATGATGAGCTCACACAATCCTACCTAAACACACAATAGCCCCCATAGCAGAAACTAAACCAAAATAACCAAACAAAGAATCATTATTACTTAAAGTTAAACATATATGACTAACAACACCAAAGCCAGGTAAAATCAAAACATAAACCTCCGGATGCCCAAAAAATCAAAACAAATGCTGAAATAAAACAGGGTCCCCACCCCCTAAAGGATCAAAAAAAGCAGATTTAAATTTACGATCAAATAAAAGCATAGTTATTGCAGCCGCTAAAACAGGCAAAGAAACTAACAATAAGATAGAAGTAAACAAATATGCCCAAATAATAATAGACAAACGCAAAACAACTAAACCTTCCATACAAGAATAAATTGTACAAATAAAATTTAAAGAACCTAAAATCCTAGAAACCCCCGCCAAATGCAAAGAAAACATTAAAAAATCAGCACCCACACCAGAATAACCTCCAGAAGACAAAGGAGGATAAAACGTCCAACCTACACCTACACCATTAAGCATACTTATTCCAAGACACACAGCCGAAGGCAACATCAACCAAGCACTCAAAGCTTTCAAACGCGGTAAATTCAAATCCCCCAACCCCAACAACAAAGGTAAAAGATAGTTACCAAAACCACCTATCAAAACAGGCATCAAAAAGAAAAATATCATAGCCAACCCATGATTTGTAATTATATATTTATACACCTCCGGAGAAATTAGATTATAGTAAGGCTCAGTATAATTTAAACGAATCAACATACTCAAAGACAAACCCATAAACCCCCCTCATAAACCCATAACCATGTATATCATACCAATACGCTTATGATCCAACGTAAACAACCAAGAAACAACTCAATTCATCACAATGGAAGACTTACCCACCAGCCACCTTTTGTTTTGAAAACAAACAGTCAAAATTAACCTACTCCATTAACCCACTCTCTAAGAGACCGAACAAATTCAATGTTCAAACCATCGTTAGCAGCGACAGCCCACTAATCCCCAACTAATAATTCCAACTTACATAACCCTTACTCAACTCAAAAGCATACCCCCTAACCAACAAAACTAAAAAAAGAAATAAAACCCAAATTTCTTAAACAACATACCCTCATACGGCATATTCAACAACAGAGAAACCTCCAAATCAAAGATAACAAAAAAAACCAACAATATAAAATACGTATATCTAAATACATTCTCCGTAAGAACCTGACCTAAAAATCCACACTCAAAAGGACTCACCCAAACTCGGCCCACATCCTGACCCCCAGAAAACAAAATTTTCCAAAAAAACAAATGATACACCAATACCAGAAAAAAAACCAAAAAAAAAGAACCAAAGAAGACAACACACCAAACATATTAAAAGGTCACATATACTGACATCCCGGGAGTAAGAATCCCAAACTTTTAATTAAGCTACTTTTAACCCCCTTCACCGCTCCTTTAAAATTACTGACGAGAGAATCAATCCCCACTAACCACTATATCAAAATGGCCTGCTTAGCAGCCCTATCAGCACACCTTGCCTTATCAGCCAACTCCCAACGAGAGAGACCCAAGATCCCCAAAACCTTTATCCTAATTTAGACCACCAGCTGAACCAAACGCACTTATTCACTATATGCTTACTCCCGTACTTTCACGTTCACAGAGTCCCACGACACATCTTGAAGTTAACAGCCTCACAATTTTCTTAATCCACATGAACCAAACCATGAACTAACCCCCCACAACTACAAAAAAAGATAAAACTAAAATCATCAACGCCCAACCTCACATGAAACCAACAAAAACGTCATAACGTACACGGGTAATGTTGCTCGAGACCAAATAAAAAAAATTACATGGAACAAACTTAACCACATTACCATACCCCAACCTCCAAAAAACAAAACAGATGTGACCCAAGAAAAAATAAACATTATTAAATACTCACAGGCAAAAAGACAAGTAAAGGGAACATTACAATACTCCAGATTTAAACCCCTAACCAACTCCCTTTCAGACTCAGCATAATCAAAGGGAGTACGATTACCCTCACACAATATACCAACTAATCAAAGAACATAACAGC
>CAXIVU010000002.1:5000-7500 GCA_964035795.1 Pterobdella sp. o SKG-2022
TAATTTAATATAAAATGATTAAATATTTAATTAAAAAAATAAATTTATTAATTAATAAATTTTAAAAAATTAATCGAAAATAATAATTTTATCATTGCAAGTCCCACGAACGCCAAGGCAAGGCAAGGCAAGGCAAGGCAAGGCGACGCGACTCGCTTTAAGAAAGAGCGTTTCTAAATTCTGAAGCGATTTATTAAAACACAACGTCTTCTACTCAGTTACTATCCTTTTCTAGGTTGTATATGTGAGTGTGCGTGATATACACGCGCTCACATATGCAGCGCTTAGGCACCGTCGCGCCATAAAAAAGTAGCGTAAGATGCGTCTAGAAAGGTGCCTATGTTGAAGGGTGAATAATGTGGTGAATAAAATGATGCCAACTCTAGAACCCCCACACGTGTGTGTACTCCATACGCAAGTACCAATGAATACAAAGGGGCATCACGAGGCGGGCGAAGAAAGGCACCATCACCACCATCACCCGTCTAGTCATGGTAAAAGTGTAAAAGTGCAAAAAAGTGCTGGACGTGATCTGGAACCTCCACGTGGTGTCCGGTGGGAAATTCTGGCTTCTCTTTTTGCAGCAGCAGCAGCAGCAGCAGCAGCAGCAAAAGAGAAAAAAAGAATTTGCAAATACCAGATCGTGAAATGGGAAGCTGCGTGAAAAGACCCACATATAAAAGTGAGTGTTGGCGTCACAAGGGCCAATAAATAAACTAGTGTGACGAACCACTACTTTAAAGCGTAAAGAAAAACACTGCCGTCGGTCTCGCCGCTCTTTCTTCCTTTGTCTCGGCGTGTGTCGGTGTCGATGCGTGGTGCATCATAAATAAGGCCAATCTTAATCGTCCTAAGTCGGCACCTTAAAAGGGCTATTGCCTGCTATTTGTCAGTTCGGCGGCGGCGGCGGCAAGGTACAGGCCACAAAACACGCCACCGCCGTCCCGTCCAAAACTGAACATTTAGGCAACAACCAGTCGTAAAATAGCTCGACGAAAGATGCGTCTAAAATCGCATCTTTCAGTCCCAAATTTCTAAATTTTTCGGCTCGCTGCCGCGAGCCGCCAGGGGAAAAGGATCACTATACTGACTTTCAAACCCGCGTCCAAAACCGGCCACTTCGTATGCAAAACGCTTCATAATTGTAAAGCGTTTTGCAAAAAAGTGCAATTTTACAATTTACAAGTTACAATTCTAAAGCGTTTTGCATTTTTTCAAATTTTTAGGCACCTTACCCCACATCCTTAGACGCATCCTTGCCAGTGTCTCATACTATTTCATCCCTTCGGCCACATACGCCGCCACTTGCGGCAGAGTCATTTCCATCTATCAATGCGTCCACTGTCTGTGTCTGTGTCAATCGCTTCAGTCAGCAGCCGCGTATAATCGAGATCTATTGCAGCATCGTGCCTTATTTTCACAAAACTTCAACAAAAACGCTCACTCACCTTATCAATATCAATATCAATGGGCAAACAAGTCATTCTTCTCACATATTCAAACTCCATCTCTTCTAAGCAACAACGCATTGGCAAAGTTATCGTCGAACCGTCAGCCTAAATTTCACTCAAAATTTGACCACACGATGCGTCTCACATTCCAATGAGACTTAGTCGTAGGTTACACGCAGTCACACGCAGTCACACCCAGTCACACGCAGTCACACGCAGTCACACCCAGTCACACCCAGTCACACGCAGTCACACGCAGTCACACGCAGTCACACCCAGTCACACCCAGTCACACCCAGTCACACGCAGTCACACACACGTTGGCAATACTTCGTGTATGATCTGCGTGTTTTTCAGACAATGGAATATTGGGCCTTGTTACGCCCGCGAAAGAAATCGAGAGACTGTTGGGTGCCTGGTTAGAGTATCGAATGGCTAGAGACGGCTTGGCATTTGCAAGTAAGTATGTATGCGCCTGGCGGGGTGTGGCGCAATGTGGTGGGCGGCGAGTGTCAGCGGCAGTAGGGCTTCATTTAATAATAGTAATAACAATAATCAAATAGATGGCGAAGAATGTTCGTCTATAGCGAACAAATCTTCGAGTCAAGAGGCTTAGTCTCAACAGATCGCAGAGGAATACTGCTCTACTGAGTACAACACCCCGACTCAAAACTAGGTCGTCTACGAATGATTTGGCACCGCCACATCGGCTAAAAATAAATGGTATTTTTAAAGCACTCGCACGCACAGTAAACGTACGAAAAGAGCTTTTTGCTGTGGCTTAACCACCTCCGAAGCCGAAAAACCGGTCGTCCGGAGAGTATTGGCGCCTTTCGACGCGGCGGCACAAACAATATCGTTGTATATTTGGAAAGGATTCTGACTTAGAGGCGTTCAGTCATAATCCTGCAGACGGTAGCTTCGCACCATTGGCTTATCAGCCAAGCACATGAACCAAATGTCTGAACCTGCGGTTCCTCTCGTACTGAGCACGATTACCATAGCAACGACGTAGTCATTAGTAGGGTAAAACTAACCTGTCTCACGAC
>CAXIVU010000003.1:0-2500 GCA_964035795.1 Pterobdella sp. o SKG-2022
ACATGCATGGCTTAATCTTTGAGACAAGCATATAACTACTGGCAGGATCAACCAGGTAATACACGACGACGACGATTAGCACGATTGGCCATCGAGACTATGGGAATAGAGGCGCGGCGCGTCTAAAAGCTTCATTAAGGCCTATGTCACTCACTCACTCACTCACTCACTTTAGCACTCTTTGCCATTCGACCAAATTCGACCGTCGTTTTGGCAGCCCTTATCGCCTTTAATGAACGCTTCAACTGGACACCCACAACTTTTAGCTAGACAACGCTATAAAACGTGCCTGAAAAAAGCGTGATTTAACGGTGCAAAAGCGTCGGCGAAGACGACCACGAAGACGAAGAAGCGAAGGCGGTGACGGCAGAGAGGCTAGTGTGTGTGTGTGTGTGTGTGTGTGTGTAAGGCGCGAAAGCAATTAGGCGACGACTATCGCCATAGTTTCGAATTGAATCGAATCGAATCGAAAATGTATAACCTCGACGATTTCAGTCCGAAATCGAGTGATTTTTTGCGAGCGCTTTTTTGCTTTTACGCTTTTCGCCCTATACGCCGGCAAGGTGTAAACGGGCATAAAAGACGCAGCAAGTAGCACGATATCGCTTCGTTCATGGTGCATTTTGTTATGCCTTTGGCGGAAACAAAATTGCTGATCTGTCTGTCATTTTATAGTCGTTTTAGGACTACATTCGCGTTCAATTTGGACCCGTAGACGCTTGGGCGCCTTTTGATGGTATCTATTGGCGTCGCCGATTGCCGGATGCTAAAGAATCTCAGCCTAGCGTCGCACTCGTAGCCATTCGTACGTTCATAGCCTACCAAAAGACCACGTACGGCAAACTTGTCGGACAAAAGATGTCGAGTCGGTGAAAAAATTAAATTTTTTCACCGCCCTACTTTTGCACTCCAGTTTACACCCTAGGAAAGGTAACAAACTGAGTAGAGGACGTTTTGTTTTGATAAAACGCTTCAGAAATTTTTTCAAAAAATTTTTTACGAAAAAAAGTTATTTTGGGCACCGTCGGTGCCTATAACGCGTGCGTAGACGCGCTGTATGTATATAGCAGCGTCGCGCGTAATGCAGCGCGTCGGCTGCAGCCAGCGTAAGTAGCTAGGGGCGGCGGCGCGTTAATCGAGTGTGAATCGAAATAGAGAGTAAAATTGGGTGCAATGTAAGTAACTGAGTAGAGGACGTTATCTTTATGCAAAACGCTTCAGAAATAGTCGGCACTTAGTCGAGATTTTGATCGAAAATGACTTTTTTTTTTTAGTTGATTTTTTTTCACTAAATTACTTTTAAAACATATGTAGAATATAATTTTTGATAAAAAAAGTTTTTTTCATCATTTTTCACTTAATTCGATAAAATAAATGAAATTTATTCTAAAATGAATTACTTCGATTCGTATACATTTGTGATTGAGTAAACGACTAAATTTAATTAATAATCATCTATTTAATGAGAAAAAAAATTTTTTTTAAATTTATTTTAAAAATAATCGAAAAATAAATATATATATATATATTTATATATTTTGAGCGTTTTTAAAATGTCACAATAAAGTATTGTAACATTTAAATTTGATTTTAGTTAATTTAAAAAAAAAAACCATTACCACGTGTATGCTCATTGTTCTAGTAGGGGCGCGAACTGGTGGTTATGATAATGATCTTCGTGTGTGCACGCGTGTTGCACGGCCGCGGCGGTGATGATGATGATGATGATGATGATGATGATGATGATTTTAGTCTTATGAAAAGTCGAAATAGAAAAAATTTATAAAATTTAATTGAAAATTAAAATTAAATTTAAAATATTAATCGAAAAAGTGTGAGAAAAAAAAATTAAATAATTTAATATAAAATGATTAAATATTTAATTAAAAAAATAAATTTATTAATTAATAAATTTTAAAAAATTAATCGAAAATAATAATTTTATCATTGCAAGTCCCACGAACGCCAAGGCAAGGCAAGGCAAGGCAAGGCAAGGCGACGCGACTCGCTTTAAGAAAGAGCGTTTCTAAATTCTGAAGCGATTTATTAAAACACAACGTCTTCTACTCAGTTACTATCCTTTTCTAGGTTGTATATGTGAGTGTGCGTGATATACACGCGCTCACATATGCAGCGCTTAGGCACCGTCGCGCCATAAAAAAGTAGCGTAAGATGCGTCTAGAAAGGTGCCTATGTTGAAGGGTGAATAATGTGGTGAATAAAATGATGCCAACTCTAGAACCCCCACACGTGTGTGTACTCCATACGCAAGTACCAATGAATACAAAGGGGCATCACGAGGCGGGCGAAGAAAGGCACCATCACCACCATCACCCGTCTAGTCATGGTAAAAGTGTAAAAGTGCAAAAAAGTGCTGGACGTGATCTGGAACCTCCACGTGGTGTCCGGTGGGAAATTCTGGCTTCTCTTTTTGCAGCAGCAGCAGCAGCAGCAGCAGCAGCAAAAGAGAAAAAAAGAATTTGCAAATACCAGATCGTGA
>CAXIVU010000003.1:12500-15677 GCA_964035795.1 Pterobdella sp. o SKG-2022
AAAAATTAATCGAAAATAATAATTTTATCATTGCAAGTCCCACGAACGCCAAGGCAAGGCAAGGCAAGGCAAGGCAAGGCGACGCGACTCGCTTTAAGAAAGAGCGTTTCTAAATTCTGAAGCGATTTATTAAAACACAACGTCTTCTACTCAGTTACTATCCTTTTCTAGGTTGTATATGTGAGTGTGCGTGATATACACGCGCTCACATATGCAGCGCTTAGGCACCGTCGCGCCATAAAAAAGTAGCGTAAGATGCGTCTAGAAAGGTGCCTATGTTGAAGGGTGAATAATGTGGTGAATAAAATGATGCCAACTCTAGAACCCCCACACGTGTGTGTACTCCATACGCAAGTACCAATGAATACAAAGGGGCATCACGAGGCGGGCGAAGAAAGGCACCATCACCACCATCACCCGTCTAGTCATGGTAAAAGTGTAAAAGTGCAAAAAAGTGCTGGACGTGATCTGGAACCTCCACGTGGTGTCCGGTGGGAAATTCTGGCTTCTCTTTTTGCAGCAGCAGCAGCAGCAGCAGCAGCAGCAAAAGAGAAAAAAAGAATTTGCAAATACCAGATCGTGAAATGGGAAGCTGCGTGAAAAGACCCACATATAAAAGTGAGTGTTGGCGTCACAAGGGCCAATAAATAAACTAGTGTGACGAACCACTACTTTAAAGCGTAAAGAAAAACACTGCCGTCGGTCTCGCCGCTCTTTCTTCCTTTGTCTCGGCGTGTGTCGGTGTCGATGCGTGGTGCATCATAAATAAGGCCAATCTTAATCGTCCTAAGTCGGCACCTTAAAAGGGCTATTGCCTGCTATTTGTCAGTTCGGCGGCGGCGGCGGCAAGGTACAGGCCACAAAACACGCCACCGCCGTCCCGTCCAAAACTGAACATTTAGGCAACAACCAGTCGTAAAATAGCTCGACGAAAGATGCGTCTAAAATCGCATCTTTCAGTCCCAAATTTCTAAATTTTTCGGCTCGCTGCCGCGAGCCGCCAGGGGAAAAGGATCACTATACTGACTTTCAAACCCGCGTCCAAAACCGGCCACTTCGTATGCAAAACGCTTCATAATTGTAAAGCGTTTTGCAAAAAAGTGCAATTTTACAATTTACAAGTTACAATTCTAAAGCGTTTTGCATTTTTTCAAATTTTTAGGCACCTTACCCCACATCCTTAGACGCATCCTTGCCAGTGTCTCATACTATTTCATCCCTTCGGCCACATACGCCGCCACTTGCGGCAGAGTCATTTCCATCTATCAATGCGTCCACTGTCTGTGTCTGTGTCAATCGCTTCAGTCAGCAGCCGCGTATAATCGAGATCTATTGCAGCATCGTGCCTTATTTTCACAAAACTTCAACAAAAACGCTCACTCACCTTATCAATATCAATATCAATGGGCAAACAAGTCATTCTTCTCACATATTCAAACTCCATCTCTTCTAAGCAACAACGCATTGGCAAAGTTATCGTCGAACCGTCAGCCTAAATTTCACTCAAAATTTGACCACACGATGCGTCTCACATTCCAATGAGACTTAGTCGTAGGTTACACGCAGTCACACGCAGTCACACCCAGTCACACGCAGTCACACGCAGTCACACCCAGTCACACCCAGTCACACGCAGTCACACGCAGTCACACGCAGTCACACCCAGTCACACCCAGTCACACCCAGTCACACGCAGTCACACACACGTTGGCAATACTTCGTGTATGATCTGCGTGTTTTTCAGACAATGGAATATTGGGCCTTGTTACGCCCGCGAAAGAAATCGAGAGACTGTTGGGTGCCTGGTTAGAGTATCGAATGGCTAGAGACGGCTTGGCATTTGCAAGTAAGTATGTATGCGCCTGGCGGGGTGTGGCGCAATGTGGTGGGCGGCGAGTGTCAGCGGCAGTAGGGCTTCATTTAATAATAGTAATAACAATAATCAAATAGATGGCGAAGAATGTTCGTCTATAGCGAACAAATCTTCGAGTCAAGAGGCTTAGTCTCAACAGATCGCAGAGGAATACTGCTCTACTGAGTACAACACCCCGACTCAAAACTAGGTCGTCTACGAATGATTTGGCACCGCCACATCGGCTAAAAATAAATGGTATTTTTAAAGCACTCGCACGCACAGTAAACGTACGAAAAGAGCTTTTTGCTGTGGCTTAACCACCTCCGAAGCCGAAAAACCGGTCGTCCGGAGAGTATTGGCGCCTTTCGACGCGGCGGCACAAACAATATCGTTGTATATTTGGAAAGGATTCTGACTTAGAGGCGTTCAGTCATAATCCTGCAGACGGTAGCTTCGCACCATTGGCTTATCAGCCAAGCACATGAACCAAATGTCTGAACCTGCGGTTCCTCTCGTACTGAGCACGATTACCATAGCAACGACGTAGTCATTAGTAGGGTAAAACTAACCTGTCTCACGACGGTCTAAACCCAGCTCACGTTCCCTGTTAGTGGGTGAACAATCCAACGCTTGGTGAATTCTGCTTCACAATGATAGGAAGAGCCGACATCGAAGGATCAAAAAGCAACGTCGCTATGAACGCTTGGCTGCCACAAGCCAGTTATCCCTGTGGTAACTTTTCTGACACCTCTTGCTTAAAACTCATAAATAATCAAAAGGATCGATAGGCCATGCTTTCACAGTCTGTATTCGTACTGAAAATCAAAATCAAGCGAGCTTTTGCCCTTTTACTCTACGCGAGGTTTCCGTCCTCGCTGAGCTCGCCTTAGGACACCTGCGTTACCTTTTGACAGATGTACCGCCCCAGTCAAACTCCCCGCCTGACACTGTCTTCCGAGCAGGTCGCCAGCCGACACACTACACGACCGAAACCGCGCAGGGCCGAGCCAGGCTTACGTCTAGAAAACGGGACACGAGACGCCAAAACGTCATCGAATCCTTACCCCGCCTAACGGAATAAGTAAAGAAACGATAAAAGTAGTGGTATTTCACATTCGCACAAGTGCTCCCACTTATTCTACACCTCTCATGTTTCTTCACAAAGTCGGACTAGAGTCAAGCTCAACAGGGTCTTCTTTCCCCGCTAATTCTGCCAAGCCCGTTCCCTTGGCTGTGGTTTCGCTAGATAGTAGATAGGGACAGTTGGGAATCTCGTTAATCCATTCATGCGCGTCACTAATTAGATGACGAGGCATTTGGCT
>CAXIVU010000004.1:0-2500 GCA_964035795.1 Pterobdella sp. o SKG-2022
CGTCTGCAGGATTATGACTGAACGCCTCTAAGTCAGAATCCTTTCCAAATATACAACGATATTGTTTGTGCCGCCGCGTCGAAAGGCGCCAATACTCTCCGGACGACCGGTTTTTCGGCTTCGGAGGTGGTTAAGCCACAGCAAAAAGCTCTTTTCGTACGTTTACTGTGCGTGCGAGTGCTTTAAAAATACCATTTATTTTTAGCCGATGTGGCGGTGCCAAATCATTCGTAGACGACCTAGTTTTGAGTCGGGGTGTTGTACTCAGTAGAGCAGTATTCCTCTGCGATCTGTTGAGACTAAGCCTCTTGACTCGAAGATTTGTTCGCTATAGACGAACATTCTTCGCCATCTATTTGATTATTGTTATTACTATTATTAAATGAAGCCCTACTGCCGCTGACACTCGCCGCCCACCACATTGCGCCACACCCCGCCAGGCGCATACATACTTACTTGCAAATGCCAAGCCGTCTCTAGCCATTCGATACTCTAACCAGGCACCCAACAGTCTCTCGATTTCTTTCGCGGGCGTAACAAGGCCCAATATTCCATTGTCTGAAAAACACGCAGATCATACACGAAGTATTGCCAACGTGTGTGTGACTGCGTGTGACTGGGTGTGACTGGGTGTGACTGGGTGTGACTGCGTGTGACTGCGTGTGACTGCGTGTGACTGGGTGTGACTGGGTGTGACTGCGTGTGACTGCGTGTGACTGGGTGTGACTGCGTGTGACTGCGTGTAACCTACGACTAAGTCTCATTGGAATGTGAGACGCATCGTGTGGTCAAATTTTGAGTGAAATTTAGGCTGACGGTTCGACGATAACTTTGCCAATGCGTTGTTGCTTAGAAGAGATGGAGTTTGAATATGTGAGAAGAATGACTTGTTTGCCCATTGATATTGATATTGATAAGGTGAGTGAGCGTTTTTGTTGAAGTTTTGTGAAAATAAGGCACGATGCTGCAATAGATCTCGATTATACGCGGCTGCTGACTGAAGCGATTGACACAGACACAGACAGTGGACGCATTGATAGATGGAAATGACTCTGCCGCAAGTGGCGGCGTATGTGGCCGAAGGGATGAAATAGTATGAGACACTGGCAAGGATGCGTCTAAGGATGTGGGGTAAGGTGCCTAAAAATTTGAAAAAATGCAAAACGCTTTAGAATTGTAACTTGTAAATTGTAAAATTGCACTTTTTTGCAAAACGCTTTACAATTATGAAGCGTTTTGCATACGAAGTGGCCGGTTTTGGACGCGGGTTTGAAAGTCAGTATAGTGATCCTTTTCCCCTGGCGGCTCGCGGCAGCGAGCCGAAAAATTTAGAAATTTGGGACTGAAAGATGCGATTTTAGACGCATCTTTCGTCGAGCTATTTTACGACTGGTTGTTGCCTAAATGTTCAGTTTTGGACGGGACGGCGGTGGCGTGTTTTGTGGCCTGTACCTTGCCGCCGCCGCCGCCGAACTGACAAATAGCAGGCAATAGCCCTTTTAAGGTGCCGACTTAGGACGATTAAGATTGGCCTTATTTATGATGCACCACGCATCGACACCGACACACGCCGAGACAAAGGAAGAAAGAGCGGCGAGACCGACGGCAGTGTTTTTCTTTACGCTTTAAAGTAGTGGTTCGTCACACTAGTTTATTTATTGGCCCTTGTGACGCCAACACTCACTTTTATATGTGGGTCTTTTCACGCAGCTTCCCATTTCACGATCTGGTATTTGCAAATTCTTTTTTTCTCTTTTGCTGCTGCTGCTGCTGCTGCTGCTGCTGCAAAAAGAGAAGCCAGAATTTCCCACCGGACACCACGTGGAGGTTCCAGATCACGTCCAGCACTTTTTTGCACTTTTACACTTTTACCATGACTAGACGGGTGATGGTGGTGATGGTGCCTTTCTTCGCCCGCCTCGTGATGCCCCTTTGTATTCATTGGTACTTGCGTATGGAGTACACACACGTGTGGGGGTTCTAGAGTTGGCATCATTTTATTCACCACATTATTCACCCTTCAACATAGGCACCTTTCTAGACGCATCTTACGCTACTTTTTTATGGCGCGACGGTGCCTAAGCGCTGCATATGTGAGCGCGTGTATATCACGCACACTCACATATACAACCTAGAAAAGGATAGTAACTGAGTAGAAGACGTTGTGTTTTAATAAATCGCTTCAGAATTTAGAAACGCTCTTTCTTAAAGCGAGTCGCGTCGCCTTGCCTTGCCTTGCCTTGCCTTGCCTTGGCGTTCGTGGGACTTGCAATGATAAAATTATTATTTTCGATTAATTTTTTAAAATTTATTAATTAATAAATTTATTTTTTTAATTAAATATTTAATCATTTTATATTAAATTATTTAATTTTTTTTTCTCACACTTTTTCGATTAATATTTTAAATTTAATTTTAATTTTCAATTAAATTTTATAAATTTTTTCTATTTCGACTTTTCATAAGACTAAAATCATCATCATCATCATCATCATCATCA
>CAXIVU010000006.1:0-2500 GCA_964035795.1 Pterobdella sp. o SKG-2022
CGTGTGTGCACGCGTGTTGCACGGCCGCGGCGGTGATGATGATGATGATGATGATGATGATGATGATGATTTTAGTCTTATGAAAAGTCGAAATAGAAAAAATTTATAAAATTTAATTGAAAATTAAAATTAAATTTAAAATATTAATCGAAAAAGTGTGAGAAAAAAAAATTAAATAATTTAATATAAAATGATTAAATATTTAATTAAAAAAATAAATTTATTAATTAATAAATTTTAAAAAATTAATCGAAAATAATAATTTTATCATTGCAAGTCCCACGAACGCCAAGGCAAGGCAAGGCAAGGCAAGGCAAGGCGACGCGACTCGCTTTAAGAAAGAGCGTTTCTAAATTCTGAAGCGATTTATTAAAACACAACGTCTTCTACTCAGTTACTATCCTTTTCTAGGTTGTATATGTGAGTGTGCGTGATATACACGCGCTCACATATGCAGCGCTTAGGCACCGTCGCGCCATAAAAAAGTAGCGTAAGATGCGTCTAGAAAGGTGCCTATGTTGAAGGGTGAATAATGTGGTGAATAAAATGATGCCAACTCTAGAACCCCCACACGTGTGTGTACTCCATACGCAAGTACCAATGAATACAAAGGGGCATCACGAGGCGGGCGAAGAAAGGCACCATCACCACCATCACCCGTCTAGTCATGGTAAAAGTGTAAAAGTGCAAAAAAGTGCTGGACGTGATCTGGAACCTCCACGTGGTGTCCGGTGGGAAATTCTGGCTTCTCTTTTTGCAGCAGCAGCAGCAGCAGCAGCAGCAGCAAAAGAGAAAAAAAGAATTTGCAAATACCAGATCGTGAAATGGGAAGCTGCGTGAAAAGACCCACATATAAAAGTGAGTGTTGGCGTCACAAGGGCCAATAAATAAACTAGTGTGACGAACCACTACTTTAAAGCGTAAAGAAAAACACTGCCGTCGGTCTCGCCGCTCTTTCTTCCTTTGTCTCGGCGTGTGTCGGTGTCGATGCGTGGTGCATCATAAATAAGGCCAATCTTAATCGTCCTAAGTCGGCACCTTAAAAGGGCTATTGCCTGCTATTTGTCAGTTCGGCGGCGGCGGCGGCAAGGTACAGGCCACAAAACACGCCACCGCCGTCCCGTCCAAAACTGAACATTTAGGCAACAACCAGTCGTAAAATAGCTCGACGAAAGATGCGTCTAAAATCGCATCTTTCAGTCCCAAATTTCTAAATTTTTCGGCTCGCTGCCGCGAGCCGCCAGGGGAAAAGGATCACTATACTGACTTTCAAACCCGCGTCCAAAACCGGCCACTTCGTATGCAAAACGCTTCATAATTGTAAAGCGTTTTGCAAAAAAGTGCAATTTTACAATTTACAAGTTACAATTCTAAAGCGTTTTGCATTTTTTCAAATTTTTAGGCACCTTACCCCACATCCTTAGACGCATCCTTGCCAGTGTCTCATACTATTTCATCCCTTCGGCCACATACGCCGCCACTTGCGGCAGAGTCATTTCCATCTATCAATGCGTCCACTGTCTGTGTCTGTGTCAATCGCTTCAGTCAGCAGCCGCGTATAATCGAGATCTATTGCAGCATCGTGCCTTATTTTCACAAAACTTCAACAAAAACGCTCACTCACCTTATCAATATCAATATCAATGGGCAAACAAGTCATTCTTCTCACATATTCAAACTCCATCTCTTCTAAGCAACAACGCATTGGCAAAGTTATCGTCGAACCGTCAGCCTAAATTTCACTCAAAATTTGACCACACGATGCGTCTCACATTCCAATGAGACTTAGTCGTAGGTTACACGCAGTCACACGCAGTCACACCCAGTCACACGCAGTCACACGCAGTCACACCCAGTCACACCCAGTCACACGCAGTCACACGCAGTCACACGCAGTCACACCCAGTCACACCCAGTCACACCCAGTCACACGCAGTCACACACACGTTGGCAATACTTCGTGTATGATCTGCGTGTTTTTCAGACAATGGAATATTGGGCCTTGTTACGCCCGCGAAAGAAATCGAGAGACTGTTGGGTGCCTGGTTAGAGTATCGAATGGCTAGAGACGGCTTGGCATTTGCAAGTAAGTATGTATGCGCCTGGCGGGGTGTGGCGCAATGTGGTGGGCGGCGAGTGTCAGCGGCAGTAGGGCTTCATTTAATAATAGTAATAACAATAATCAAATAGATGGCGAAGAATGTTCGTCTATAGCGAACAAATCTTCGAGTCAAGAGGCTTAGTCTCAACAGATCGCAGAGGAATACTGCTCTACTGAGTACAACACCCCGACTCAAAACTAGGTCGTCTACGAATGATTTGGCACCGCCACATCGGCTAAAAATAAATGGTATTTTTAAAGCACTCGCACGCACAGTAAACGTACGAAAAGAGCTTTTTGCTGTGGCTTAACCACCTCCGAAGCCGAAAAACCGGTCGTCCGGAGAGTATTGGCGCCTTTCGACGCGGCGGCACAAACAATATCGTTGTATATTTGGAA
>CAXIVU010000007.1:15000-16514 GCA_964035795.1 Pterobdella sp. o SKG-2022
AAAAAACCATTACCACGTGTATGCTCATTGTTCTAGTAGGGGCGCGAACTGGTGGTTATGATAATGATCTTCGTGTGTGCACGCGTGTTGCACGGCCGCGGCGGTGATGATGATGATGATGATGATGATGATGATGATGATTTTAGTCTTATGAAAAGTCGAAATAGAAAAAATTTATAAAATTTAATTGAAAATTAAAATTAAATTTAAAATATTAATCGAAAAAGTGTGAGAAAAAAAAATTAAATAATTTAATATAAAATGATTAAATATTTAATTAAAAAAATAAATTTATTAATTAATAAATTTTAAAAAATTAATCGAAAATAATAATTTTATCATTGCAAGTCCCACGAACGCCAAGGCAAGGCAAGGCAAGGCAAGGCAAGGCGACGCGACTCGCTTTAAGAAAGAGCGTTTCTAAATTCTGAAGCGATTTATTAAAACACAACGTCTTCTACTCAGTTACTATCCTTTTCTAGGTTGTATATGTGAGTGTGCGTGATATACACGCGCTCACATATGCAGCGCTTAGGCACCGTCGCGCCATAAAAAAGTAGCGTAAGATGCGTCTAGAAAGGTGCCTATGTTGAAGGGTGAATAATGTGGTGAATAAAATGATGCCAACTCTAGAACCCCCACACGTGTGTGTACTCCATACGCAAGTACCAATGAATACAAAGGGGCATCACGAGGCGGGCGAAGAAAGGCACCATCACCACCATCACCCGTCTAGTCATGGTAAAAGTGTAAAAGTGCAAAAAAGTGCTGGACGTGATCTGGAACCTCCACGTGGTGTCCGGTGGGAAATTCTGGCTTCTCTTTTTGCAGCAGCAGCAGCAGCAGCAGCAGCAGCAAAAGAGAAAAAAAGAATTTGCAAATACCAGATCGTGAAATGGGAAGCTGCGTGAAAAGACCCACATATAAAAGTGAGTGTTGGCGTCACAAGGGCCAATAAATAAACTAGTGTGACGAACCACTACTTTAAAGCGTAAAGAAAAACACTGCCGTCGGTCTCGCCGCTCTTTCTTCCTTTGTCTCGGCGTGTGTCGGTGTCGATGCGTGGTGCATCATAAATAAGGCCAATCTTAATCGTCCTAAGTCGGCACCTTAAAAGGGCTATTGCCTGCTATTTGTCAGTTCGGCGGCGGCGGCGGCAAGGTACAGGCCACAAAACACGCCACCGCCGTCCCGTCCAAAACTGAACATTTAGGCAACAACCAGTCGTAAAATAGCTCGACGAAAGATGCGTCTAAAATCGCATCTTTCAGTCCCAAATTTCTAAATTTTTCGGCTCGCTGCCGCGAGCCGCCAGGGGAAAAGGATCACTATACTGACTTTCAAACCCGCGTCCAAAACCGGCCACTTCGTATGCAAAACGCTTCATAATTGTAAAGCGTTTTGCAAAAAAGTGCAATTTTACAATTTACAAGTTACAATTCTAAAGCGTTTTGCATTTTTTCAAATTTTTAGGCACCTTACCCCACATCCTTAGACGCATCCTTGCCAGTGTC
>CAXIVU010000008.1:0-2500 GCA_964035795.1 Pterobdella sp. o SKG-2022
ACTCTGCCGCAAGTGGCGGCGTATGTGGCCGAAGGGATGAAATAGTATGAGACACTGGCAAGGATGCGTCTAAGGATGTGGGGTAAGGTGCCTAAAAATTTGAAAAAATGCAAAACGCTTTAGAATTGTAACTTGTAAATTGTAAAATTGCACTTTTTTGCAAAACGCTTTACAATTATGAAGCGTTTTGCATACGAAGTGGCCGGTTTTGGACGCGGGTTTGAAAGTCAGTATAGTGATCCTTTTCCCCTGGCGGCTCGCGGCAGCGAGCCGAAAAATTTAGAAATTTGGGACTGAAAGATGCGATTTTAGACGCATCTTTCGTCGAGCTATTTTACGACTGGTTGTTGCCTAAATGTTCAGTTTTGGACGGGACGGCGGTGGCGTGTTTTGTGGCCTGTACCTTGCCGCCGCCGCCGCCGAACTGACAAATAGCAGGCAATAGCCCTTTTAAGGTGCCGACTTAGGACGATTAAGATTGGCCTTATTTATGATGCACCACGCATCGACACCGACACACGCCGAGACAAAGGAAGAAAGAGCGGCGAGACCGACGGCAGTGTTTTTCTTTACGCTTTAAAGTAGTGGTTCGTCACACTAGTTTATTTATTGGCCCTTGTGACGCCAACACTCACTTTTATATGTGGGTCTTTTCACGCAGCTTCCCATTTCACGATCTGGTATTTGCAAATTCTTTTTTTCTCTTTTGCTGCTGCTGCTGCTGCTGCTGCTGCTGCAAAAAGAGAAGCCAGAATTTCCCACCGGACACCACGTGGAGGTTCCAGATCACGTCCAGCACTTTTTTGCACTTTTACACTTTTACCATGACTAGACGGGTGATGGTGGTGATGGTGCCTTTCTTCGCCCGCCTCGTGATGCCCCTTTGTATTCATTGGTACTTGCGTATGGAGTACACACACGTGTGGGGGTTCTAGAGTTGGCATCATTTTATTCACCACATTATTCACCCTTCAACATAGGCACCTTTCTAGACGCATCTTACGCTACTTTTTTATGGCGCGACGGTGCCTAAGCGCTGCATATGTGAGCGCGTGTATATCACGCACACTCACATATACAACCTAGAAAAGGATAGTAACTGAGTAGAAGACGTTGTGTTTTAATAAATCGCTTCAGAATTTAGAAACGCTCTTTCTTAAAGCGAGTCGCGTCGCCTTGCCTTGCCTTGCCTTGCCTTGCCTTGGCGTTCGTGGGACTTGCAATGATAAAATTATTATTTTCGATTAATTTTTTAAAATTTATTAATTAATAAATTTATTTTTTTAATTAAATATTTAATCATTTTATATTAAATTATTTAATTTTTTTTTCTCACACTTTTTCGATTAATATTTTAAATTTAATTTTAATTTTCAATTAAATTTTATAAATTTTTTCTATTTCGACTTTTCATAAGACTAAAATCATCATCATCATCATCATCATCATCATCATCATCACCGCCGCGGCCGTGCAACACGCGTGCACACACGAAGATCATTATCATAACCACCAGTTCGCGCCCCTACTAGAACAATGAGCATACACGTGGTAATGGTTTTTTTTTTTAAATTAACTAAAATCAAATTTAAATGTTACAATACTTTATTGTGACATTTTAAAAACGCTCAAAATATATAAATATATATATATATATTTATTTTTCGATTATTTTTAAAATAAATTTAAAAAAAATTTTTTTTCTCATTAAATAGATGATTATTAATTAAATTTAGTCGTTTACTCAATCACAAATGTATACGAATCGAAGTAATTCATTTTAGAATAAATTTCATTTATTTTATCGAATTAAGTGAAAAATGATGAAAAAAACTTTTTTTATCAAAAATTATATTCTACATATGTTTTAAAAGTAATTTAGTGAAAAAAAATCAACTAAAAAAAAAAAGTCATTTTCGATCAAAATCTCGACTAAGTGCCGACTATTTCTGAAGCGTTTTGCATAAAGATAACGTCCTCTACTCAGTTACTTACATTGCACCCAATTTTACTCTCTATTTCGATTCACACTCGATTAACGCGCCGCCGCCCCTAGCTACTTACGCTGGCTGCAGCCGACGCGCTGCATTACGCGCGACGCTGCTATATACATACAGCGCGTCTACGCACGCGTTATAGGCACCGACGGTGCCCAAAATAACTTTTTTTCGTAAAAAATTTTTTGAAAAAATTTCTGAAGCGTTTTATCAAAACAAAACGTCCTCTACTCAGTTTGTTACCTTTCCTAGGGTGTAAACTGGAGTGCAAAAGTAGGGCGGTGAAAAAATTTAATTTTTTTCACCGACTCGACATCTTTTGTCCGACAAGTTTGCCGTACGTGGTCTTTTGGTAGGCTATGAACGTACGAATGGCTACGAGTGCGACGCTAGGCTGAGATTCTTTAGCATCCGGCAATCGGCGACGCCAATAGATACCATCAAAAGGCGCCCAAGCGTCTACGGGTCCAAATTGAACGCGAATGTAGTCCTAAAACGACTAT
>CAXIVU010000008.1:10000-11751 GCA_964035795.1 Pterobdella sp. o SKG-2022
CCAAGCCGTCTCTAGCCATTCGATACTCTAACCAGGCACCCAACAGTCTCTCGATTTCTTTCGCGGGCGTAACAAGGCCCAATATTCCATTGTCTGAAAAACACGCAGATCATACACGAAGTATTGCCAACGTGTGTGTGACTGCGTGTGACTGGGTGTGACTGGGTGTGACTGGGTGTGACTGCGTGTGACTGCGTGTGACTGCGTGTGACTGGGTGTGACTGGGTGTGACTGCGTGTGACTGCGTGTGACTGGGTGTGACTGCGTGTGACTGCGTGTAACCTACGACTAAGTCTCATTGGAATGTGAGACGCATCGTGTGGTCAAATTTTGAGTGAAATTTAGGCTGACGGTTCGACGATAACTTTGCCAATGCGTTGTTGCTTAGAAGAGATGGAGTTTGAATATGTGAGAAGAATGACTTGTTTGCCCATTGATATTGATATTGATAAGGTGAGTGAGCGTTTTTGTTGAAGTTTTGTGAAAATAAGGCACGATGCTGCAATAGATCTCGATTATACGCGGCTGCTGACTGAAGCGATTGACACAGACACAGACAGTGGACGCATTGATAGATGGAAATGACTCTGCCGCAAGTGGCGGCGTATGTGGCCGAAGGGATGAAATAGTATGAGACACTGGCAAGGATGCGTCTAAGGATGTGGGGTAAGGTGCCTAAAAATTTGAAAAAATGCAAAACGCTTTAGAATTGTAACTTGTAAATTGTAAAATTGCACTTTTTTGCAAAACGCTTTACAATTATGAAGCGTTTTGCATACGAAGTGGCCGGTTTTGGACGCGGGTTTGAAAGTCAGTATAGTGATCCTTTTCCCCTGGCGGCTCGCGGCAGCGAGCCGAAAAATTTAGAAATTTGGGACTGAAAGATGCGATTTTAGACGCATCTTTCGTCGAGCTATTTTACGACTGGTTGTTGCCTAAATGTTCAGTTTTGGACGGGACGGCGGTGGCGTGTTTTGTGGCCTGTACCTTGCCGCCGCCGCCGCCGAACTGACAAATAGCAGGCAATAGCCCTTTTAAGGTGCCGACTTAGGACGATTAAGATTGGCCTTATTTATGATGCACCACGCATCGACACCGACACACGCCGAGACAAAGGAAGAAAGAGCGGCGAGACCGACGGCAGTGTTTTTCTTTACGCTTTAAAGTAGTGGTTCGTCACACTAGTTTATTTATTGGCCCTTGTGACGCCAACACTCACTTTTATATGTGGGTCTTTTCACGCAGCTTCCCATTTCACGATCTGGTATTTGCAAATTCTTTTTTTCTCTTTTGCTGCTGCTGCTGCTGCTGCTGCTGCTGCAAAAAGAGAAGCCAGAATTTCCCACCGGACACCACGTGGAGGTTCCAGATCACGTCCAGCACTTTTTTGCACTTTTACACTTTTACCATGACTAGACGGGTGATGGTGGTGATGGTGCCTTTCTTCGCCCGCCTCGTGATGCCCCTTTGTATTCATTGGTACTTGCGTATGGAGTACACACACGTGTGGGGGTTCTAGAGTTGGCATCATTTTATTCACCACATTATTCACCCTTCAACATAGGCACCTTTCTAGACGCATCTTACGCTACTTTTTTATGGCGCGACGGTGCCTAAGCGCTGCATATGTGAGCGCGTGTATATCACGCACACTCACATATACAACCTAGAAAAGGATAGTAACTGAGTAGAAGACGTTGTGTTTTAATAAATCGCTTCAGAATTTAGAAACGCTCTTTCTTAAAGCGAGT
>CAXIVU010000009.1:0-2500 GCA_964035795.1 Pterobdella sp. o SKG-2022
GAGCGTTTTTAAAATGTCACAATAAAGTATTGTAACATTTAAATTTGATTTTAGTTAATTTAAAAAAAAAAACCATTACCACGTGTATGCTCATTGTTCTAGTAGGGGCGCGAACTGGTGGTTATGATAATGATCTTCGTGTGTGCACGCGTGTTGCACGGCCGCGGCGGTGATGATGATGATGATGATGATGATGATGATGATGATTTTAGTCTTATGAAAAGTCGAAATAGAAAAAATTTATAAAATTTAATTGAAAATTAAAATTAAATTTAAAATATTAATCGAAAAAGTGTGAGAAAAAAAATTAAATATTTAATATAAAATGATTAAATATTTAATTAAAAAAATAAATTTATTAATTAATAAATTTTAAAAAATTAATCGAAAATAATAATTTTATCATTGCAAGTCCCACGAACGCCAAGGCAAGGCAAGGCAAGGCAAGGCAAGGCGACGCGACTCGCTTTAAGAAAGAGCGTTTCTAAATTCTGAAGCGATTTATTAAAACACAACGTCTTCTACTCAGTTACTATCCTTTTCTAGGTTGTATATGTGAGTGTGCGTGATATACACGCGCTCACATATGCAGCGCTTAGGCACCGTCGCGCCATAAAAAAGTAGCGTAAGATGCGTCTAGAAAGGTGCCTATGTTGAAGGGTGAATAATGTGGTGAATAAAATGATGCCAACTCTAGAACCCCCACACGTGTGTGTACTCCATACGCAAGTACCAATGAATACAAAGGGGCATCACGAGGCGGGCGAAGAAAGGCACCATCACCACCATCACCCGTCTAGTCATGGTAAAAGTGTAAAAGTGCAAAAAAGTGCTGGACGTGATCTGGAACCTCCACGTGGTGTCCGGTGGGAAATTCTGGCTTCTCTTTTTGCAGCAGCAGCAGCAGCAGCAGCAGCAGCAAAAGAGAAAAAAAGAATTTGCAAATACCAGATCGTGAAATGGGAAGCTGCGTGAAAAGACCCACATATAAAAGTGAGTGTTGGCGTCACAAGGGCCAATAAATAAACTAGTGTGACGAACCACTACTTTAAAGCGTAAAGAAAAACACTGCCGTCGGTCTCGCCGCTCTTTCTTCCTTTGTCTCGGCGTGTGTCGGTGTCGATGCGTGGTGCATCATAAATAAGGCCAATCTTAATCGTCCTAATCGGCACCTTAAAAGGGCTATTGCCTGCTATTTGTCAGTTCGGCGGCGGCGGCGGCAAGGTACAGGCCACAAAACACGCCACCGCCGTCCCGTCCAAAACTGAACATTTAGGCAACAACCAGTCGTAAAATAGCTCGACGAAAGATGCGTCTAAAATCGCATCTTTCAGTCCCAAATTTCTAAATTTTTCGGCTCGCTGCCGCGAGCCGCCAGGGGAAAAGGATCACTATACTGACTTTCAAACCCGCGTCCAAAACCGGCCACTTCGTATGCAAAACGCTTCATAATTGTAAAGCGTTTTGCAAAAAAGTGCAATTTTACAATTTACAAGTTACAATTCTAAAGCGTTTTGCATTTTTTCAAATTTTTAGGCACCTTACCCCACATCCTTAGACGCATCCTTGCCAGTGTCTCATACTATTTCATCCCTTCGGCCACATACGCCGCCACTTGCGGCAGAGTCATTTCCATCTATCAATGCGTCCACTGTCTGTGTCTGTGTCAATCGCTTCAGTCAGCAGCCGCGTATAATCGAGATCTATTGCAGCATCGTGCCTTATTTTCACAAAACTTCAACAAAAACGCTCACTCACCTTATCAATATCAATATCAATGGGCAAACAAGTCATTCTTCTCACATATTCAAACTCCATCTCTTCTAAGCAACAACGCATTGGCAAAGTTATCGTCGAACCGTCAGCCTAAATTTCACTCAAAATTTGACCACACGATGCGTCTCACATTCCAATGAGACTTAGTCGTAGGTTACACGCAGTCACACGCAGTCACACCCAGTCACACGCAGTCACACGCAGTCACACCCAGTCACACCCAGTCACACGCAGTCACACGCAGTCACACGCAGTCACACCCAGTCACACCCAGTCACACCCAGTCACACGCAGTCACACACACGTTGGCAATACTTCGTGTATGATCTGCGTGTTTTTCAGACAATGGAATATTGGGCCTTGTTACGCCCGCGAAAGAAATCGAGAGACTGTTGGGTGCCTGGTTAGAGTATCGAATGGCTAGAGACGGCTTGGCATTTGCAAGTAAGTATGTATGCGCCTGGCGGGGTGTGGCGCAATGTGGTGGGCGGCGAGTGTCAGCGGCAGTAGGGCTTCATTTAATAATAGTAATAACAATAATCAAATAGATGGCGAAGAATGTTCGTCTATAGCGAACAAATCTTCGAGTCAAGAGGCTTAGTCTCAACAGATCGCAGAGGAATACTGCTCTACTGAGTACAACACCCCGACTCAAAACTAGGTCGTCTACGAATGATTTGGCACCGCCACATCGGCTAAAAATAAATGGTATTTTTAAAGCACT
>CAXIVU010000009.1:10000-12500 GCA_964035795.1 Pterobdella sp. o SKG-2022
TGTTTTGATAAAACGCTTCAGAAATTTTTTCAAAAAATTTTTTACGAAAAAAAGTTATTTTGGGCACCGTCGGTGCCTATAACGCGTGCGTAGACGCGCTGTATGTATATAGCAGCGTCGCGCGTAATGCAGCGCGTCGGCTGCAGCCAGCGTAAGTAGCTAGGGGCGGCGGCGCGTTAATCGAGTGTGAATCGAAATAGAGAGTAAAATTGGGTGCAATGTAAGTAACTGAGTAGAGGACGTTATCTTTATGCAAAACGCTTCAGAAATAGTCGGCACTTAGTCGAGATTTTGATCGAAAATGACTTTTTTTTTTTAGTTGATTTTTTTTCACTAAATTACTTTTAAAACATATGTAGAATATAATTTTTGATAAAAAAAGTTTTTTTCATCATTTTTCACTTAATTCGATAAAATAAATGAAATTTATTCTAAAATGAATTACTTCGATTCGTATACATTTGTGATTGAGTAAACGACTAAATTTAATTAATAATCATCTATTTAATGAGAAAAAAATTTTTTTTAAATTTATTTTAAAAATAATCGAAAAATAAATATATATATATATATTTATATATTTTGAGCGTTTTTAAAATGTCACAATAAAGTATTGTAACATTTAAATTTGATTTTAGTTAATTTAAAAAAAAAAACCATTACCACGTGTATGCTCATTGTTCTAGTAGGGGCGCGAACTGGTGGTTATGATAATGATCTTCGTGTGTGCACGCGTGTTGCACGGCCGCGGCGGTGATGATGATGATGATGATGATGATGATGATGATGATTTTAGTCTTATGAAAAGTCGAAATAGAAAAAATTTATAAAATTTAATTGAAAATTAAAATTAAATTTAAAATATTAATCGAAAAAGTGTGAGAAAAAAAAATTAAATAATTTAATATAAAATGATTAAATATTTAATTAAAAAAATAAATTTATTAATTAATAAATTTTAAAAAATTAATCGAAAATAATAATTTTATCATTGCAAGTCCCACGAACGCCAAGGCAAGGCAAGGCAAGGCAAGGCAAGGCGACGCGACTCGCTTTAAGAAAGAGCGTTTCTAAATTCTGAAGCGATTTATTAAAACACAACGTCTTCTACTCAGTTACTATCCTTTTCTAGGTTGTATATGTGAGTGTGCGTGATATACACGCGCTCACATATGCAGCGCTTAGGCACCGTCGCGCCATAAAAAAGTAGCGTAAGATGCGTCTAGAAAGGTGCCTATGTTGAAGGGTGAATAATGTGGTGAATAAAATGATGCCAACTCTAGAACCCCCACACGTGTGTGTACTCCATACGCAAGTACCAATGAATACAAAGGGGCATCACGAGGCGGGCGAAGAAAGGCACCATCACCACCATCACCCGTCTAGTCATGGTAAAAGTGTAAAAGTGCAAAAAAGTGCTGGACGTGATCTGGAACCTCCACGTGGTGTCCGGTGGGAAATTCTGGCTTCTCTTTTTGCAGCAGCAGCAGCAGCAGCAGCAGCAGCAAAAGAGAAAAAAAAGAATTTGCAAATACCAGATCGTGAAATGGGAAGCTGCGTGAAAAGACCCACATATAAAAGTGAGTGTTGGCGTCACAAGGGCCAATAAATAAACTAGTGTGACGAACCACTACTTTAAAGCGTAAAGAAAAACACTGCCGTCGGTCTCGCCGCTCTTTCTTCCTTTGTCTCGGCGTGTGTCGGTGTCGATGCGTGGTGCATCATAAATAAGGCCAATCTTAATCGTCCTAAGTCGGCACCTTAAAAGGGCTATTGCCTGCTATTTGTCAGTTCGGCGGCGGCGGCGGCAAGGTACAGGCCACAAAACACGCCACCGCCGTCCCGTCCAAAACTGAACATTTAGGCAACAACCAGTCGTAAAATAGCTCGACGAAAGATGCGTCTAAAATCGCATCTTTCAGTCCCAAATTTCTAAATTTTTCGGCTCGCTGCCGCGAGCCGCCAGGGGAAAGGATCACTATACTGACTTTCAAACCCGCGTCCAAAACCGGCCACTTCGTATGCAAAACGCTTCATAATTGTAAAGCGTTTTGCAAAAAAGTGCAATTTTACAATTTACAAGTTACAATTCTAAAGCGTTTTGCATTTTTCAAATTTTTAGGCACCTTACCCCACATCCTTAGACGCATCCTTGCCAGTGTCTCATACTATTTCATCCCTTCGGCACATACGCCGCCACTTGCGGCAGAGTCATTTCCATCTATCAATGCGTCCACTGTCTGTGTCTGTGTCAATCGCTTCAGTCAGCAGCCGCGTATAATCGAGATCTATTGCAGCATCGTGCCTTATTTTCACAAAACTTCAACAAAAACGCTCACTCACCTTATCAATATCAATATCAATGGGCAAACAAGTCATTCTTCTCACATATTCAAACTCCATCTCTTCTAAGCAACAACGCATTGGCAAAGTTATCGTCGAACCGTCAGCCTAAATTTCACTCAAATTTGACCACACGATGCGTCTCACATTCCAATGA
>CAXIVU010000009.1:20000-23182 GCA_964035795.1 Pterobdella sp. o SKG-2022
TAGTGTGTGTGTGTGTGTGTGTGTGTGTGTAAGGCGCGAAAGCAATTAGGCGACGACTATCGCCATAGTTTCGAATTGAATCGAATCGAATCGAAAATGTATAACCTCGACGATTTCAGTCCGAAATCGAGTGATTTTTTGCGAGCGCTTTTTTGCTTTTACGCTTTTCGCCCTATACGCCGGCAAGGTGTAAACGGGCATAAAAGACGCAGCAAGTAGCACGATATCGCTTCGTTCATGGTGCATTTTGTTATGCCTTTGGCGGAAACAAAATTGCTGATCTGTCTGTCATTTTATAGTCGTTTTAGGACTACATTCGCGTTCAATTTGGACCCGTAGACGCTTGGGCGCCTTTTGATGGTATCTATTGGCGTCGCCGATTGCCGGATGCTAAAGAATCTCAGCCTAGCGTCGCACTCGTAGCCATTCGTACGTTCATAGCCTACCAAAAGACCACGTACGGCAAACTTGTCGGACAAAAGATGTCGAGTCGGTGAAAAAAATTAAATTTTTTCACCGCCCTACTTTTGCACTCCAGTTTACACCCTAGGAAAGGTAACAAACTGAGTAGAGGACGTTTTTTTTGATAAAACGCTTCAGAAATTTTTTCAAAAAATTTTTTACGAAAAAAAGTTATTTTGGGCACCGTCGGTGCCTATAACGCGTGCGTAGACGCGCTGTATGTATATAGCAGCGTCGCGCGTAATGCAGCGCGTCGGCTGCAGCCAGCGTAAGTAGCTAGGGGCGGCGGCGCGTTAATCGAGTGTGAATCGAAATAGAGAGTAAAATTGGGTGCAATGTAAGTAACTGAGTAGAGGACGTTATCTTTATGCAAAACGCTTCAGAAATAGTCGGCACTTAGTCGAGATTTTGATCGAAAATGACTTTTTTTTTTTAGTTGATTTTTTTTCACTAAATTACTTTTAAAACATATGTAGAATATAATTTTGATAAAAAAAGTTTTTTTCATCATTTTTCACTTAATTCGATAAAATAAATGAAATTTATTCTAAAATGAATTACTTCGATTCGTATACATTTGTGATTGAGTAAACGACTAAATTTAATTAATAATCATCTATTTAATGAGAAAAAAAATTTTTTTTAAATTTATTTTAAAAATAATCGAAAAATAAATATATATATATATATTTATATATTTTGAGCGTTTTTAAAATGTCACAATAAAGTATTGTAACATTTAAATTTGATTTTAGTTAATTTAAAAAAAAAAACCATTACCACGTGTATGCTCATTGTTCTAGTAGGGGCGCGAACTGGTGGTTATGATAATGATCTTCGTGTGTGCACGCGTGTTGCACGGCCGCGGCGGTGATGATGATGATGATGATGATGATGATGATGATGATTTAGTCTTATGAAAAGTCGAATAGAAAAAATTTATAAAATTAATTGAAAAATTAAAATTAAATTTAAAATATTAATCGAAAAAGTGTGAGAAAAAAAAATAAATAATTTAATATAAAATGATTAAATATTAATTAAAAAAATAAATTTATTAATTAATAAATTTTAAAAAATTAATCGAAAATAATAATTTTATCATTGCAAGTCCACGAACGCCAAGGCAAGGCAAGGCAAGGCAAGGCAAGGCGACGCGACTCGCTTTAAGAAAGAGCGTTTCTAAATTCTGAAGCGATTTATTAAAACACAACGTCTTCTACTCAGTTACTATCCTTTTCTAGGTTGTATATGTGAGTGTGCGTGATATACACGCGCTCACATATGCAGCGCTTAGGCACCGTCGCGCCATAAAAAAGTAGCGTAAGATGCGTCTAGAAAGGTGCCTATGTTGAAGGGTGAATAATGTGGTGAATAAAATGATGCCAACTCTAGAACCCCCACACGTGTGTGTACTCCATACGCAAGTACCAATGAATACAAAGGGGCATCACGAGGCGGGCGAAGAAAGGCACCATCACCACCATCACCCGTCTAGTCATGGTAAAAGTGTAAAAGTGCAAAAAGTGCTGGACGTGATCTGGAACCTCCACGTGGTGTCCGGTGGGAAATTCTGGCTTCTCTTTTGCAGCAGCAGCAGCAGCAGCAGCAGCAGCAAAAGAGAAAAAAAGAATTGCAAATACCAGATCGTGAAATGGGAAGCTGCGTGAAAAGACCCACATATAAAAGTGAGTGTTGGCGTCACAAGGGCCAATAAATAAACTAGTGTGACGAACCACTACTTTAAAGCGTAAAGAAAAACACTGCCGTCGGTCTCGCCGCTCTTTCTTCCTTTGTCTCGGCGTGTGTCGGTGTCGATGCGTGGTGCATCATAAATAAGGCCAATCTTAATCGTCCTAAGTCGGCACCTTAAAAGGGCTATTGCCTGCTATTTGTCAGTTCGGCGGCGGCGGCGGCAAGGTACAGGCCACAAAACACGCCACCGCCGTCCCGTCCAAAACTGAACATTTAGGCAACAACCAGTCGTAAAATAGCTCGACGAAAGATGCGTCTAAAATCGCATCTTTCAGTCCCAAATTTCTAAATTTTTCGGCTCGCTGCCGCGAGCCGCCAGGGGAAAAGGATCACTATACTGACTTTCAACCCGCGTCCAAAACCGGCCACTTCGTATGCAAAACGCTTCATAATTGTAAAGCGTTTGCAAAAAAGTGCAATTTTACAATTTACAAGTTACAATTCTAAGCGTTTTGCATTTTTTCAAATTTTTAGGCACCTTACCCCACATCCTTAGACGCATCCTTGCCAGTGTCTCATACTATTTCATCCCTTCGGCCACATACGCCGCCACTTGCGGCAGAGTCATTTCCATCTATCAATGCGTCCACTGTCTGTGTCTGTGTCAATCGCTTCAGTCAGCAGCCGCGTATAATCGAGATCTATTGCAGCATCGTGCCTTATTTTCACAAAACTTCAACAAAAACGCTCACTCACCTTATCAATATCAATATCAATGGGCAAACAAGTCATTCTTCTCACATATTCAAACTCCATCTCTTCTAAGCAACAACGCATTGGCAAAGTTATCGTCGAACCGTCAGCCTAAATTTCACTCAAAATTTGACCACACGATGCGTCTCACATTCCAATGAGACTTAGTCGTAGGTTACACGCAGTCACACGCAGTCACACCCAGTCACACGCAGTCACACGCAGTCACACCCAGTCACACCCAGTCACACGCAGTCACACGCAGTCACACG
>CAXIVU010000010.1:0-2500 GCA_964035795.1 Pterobdella sp. o SKG-2022
TCTGGTATTTGCAAATTCTTTTTTTCTCTTTTGCTGCTGCTGCTGCTGCTGCTGCTGCTGCAAAAAGAGAAGCCAGAATTTCCCACCGGACACCACGTGGAGGTTCCAGATCACGTCCAGCACTTTTTTGCACTTTTACACTTTTACCATGACTAGACGGGTGATGGTGGTGATGGTGCCTTTCTTCGCCCGCCTCGTGATGCCCCTTTGTATTCATTGGTACTTGCGTATGGAGTACACACACGTGTGGGGGTTCTAGAGTTGGCATCATTTTATTCACCACATTATTCACCCTTCAACATAGGCACCTTTCTAGACGCATCTTACGCTACTTTTTTATGGCGCGACGGTGCCTAAGCGCTGCATATGTGAGCGCGTGTATATCACGCACACTCACATATACAACCTAGAAAAGGATAGTAACTGAGTAGAAGACGTTGTGTTTTAATAAATCGCTTCAGAATTTAGAAACGCTCTTTCTTAAAGCGAGTCGCGTCGCCTTGCCTTGCCTTGCCTTGCCTTGCCTTGGCGTTCGTGGGACTTGCAATGATAAAATTATTATTTTCGATTAATTTTTTAAAATTTATTAATTAATAAATTTATTTTTTTAATTAAATATTTAATCATTTTATATTAAATTATTTAATTTTTTTTTCTCACACTTTTTCGATTAATATTTTAAATTTAATTTTAATTTTCAATTAAATTTTATAAATTTTTTCTATTTCGACTTTTCATAAGACTAAAATCATCATCATCATCATCATCATCATCATCATCATCACCGCCGCGGCCGTGCAACACGCGTGCACACACGAAGATCATTATCATAACCACCAGTTCGCGCCCCTACTAGAACAATGAGCATACACGTGGTAATGGTTTTTTTTTTAAATTAACTAAAATCAAATTTAAATGTTACAATACTTTATTGTGACATTTTAAAAACGCTCAAAATATATAAATATATATATATATATTTATTTTTCGATTATTTTTAAAATAAATTTAAAAAAAATTTTTTTTCTCATTAAATAGATGATTATTAATTAAATTTAGTCGTTTACTCAATCACAAATGTATACGAATCGAAGTAATTCATTTTAGAATAAATTTCATTTATTTTATCGAATTAAGTGAAAAATGATGAAAAAAACTTTTTTTATCAAAAATTATATTCTACATATGTTTTAAAAGTAATTTAGTGAAAAAAAATCAACTAAAAAAAAAAGTCATTTTCGATCAAAATCTCGACTAAGTGCCGACTATTTCTGAAGCGTTTTGCATAAAGATAACGTCCTCTACTCAGTTACTTACATTGCACCCAATTTTACTCTCTATTTCGATTCACACTCGATTAACGCGCCGCCGCCCCTAGCTACTTACGCTGGCTGCAGCCGACGCGCTGCATTACGCGCGACGCTGCTATATACATACAGCGCGTCTACGCACGCGTTATAGGCACCGACGGTGCCCAAAATAACTTTTTTTCGTAAAAAATTTTTTGAAAAAATTTCTGAAGCGTTTTATCAAAACAAAACGTCCTCTACTCAGTTTGTTACCTTTCCTAGGGTGTAAACTGGAGTGCAAAAGTAGGGCGGTGAAAAAATTTAATTTTTTTCACCGACTCGACATCTTTTGTCCGACAAGTTTGCCGTACGTGGTCTTTTGGTAGGCTATGAACGTACGAATGGCTACGAGTGCGACGCTAGGCTGAGATTCTTTAGCATCCGGCAATCGGCGACGCCAATAGATACCATCAAAAGGCGCCCAAGCGTCTACGGGTCCAAATTGAACGCGAATGTAGTCCTAAAACGACTATAAAATGACAGACAGATCAGCAATTTTGTTTCCGCCAAAGGCATAACAAAATGCACCATGAACGAAGCGATATCGTGCTACTTGCTGCGTCTTTTATGCCCGTTTACACCTTGCCGGCGTATAGGGCGAAAAGCGTAAAAGCAAAAAAGCGCTCGCAAAAAATCACTCGATTTCGGACTGAAATCGTCGAGGTTATACATTTTCGATTCGATTCGATTCAATTCGAAACTATGGCGATAGTCGTCGCCTAATTGCTTTCGCGCCTTACACACACACACACACACACACACACACTAGCCTCTCTGCCGTCACCGCCTTCGCTTCTTCGTCTTCGTGGTCGTCTTCGCCGACGCTTTTGCACCGTTAAATCACGCTTTTTTCAGGCACGTTTTATAGCGTTGTCTAGCTAAAAGTTGTGGGTGTCCAGTTGAAGCGTTCATTAAAGGCGATAAGGGCTGCCAAAACGACGGTCGAATTTGGTCGAATGGCAAAGAGTGCTAAAGTGAGTGAGTGAGTGAGTGACATAGGCCTTAATGAAGCTTTTAGACGCGCCGCGCCTCTATTCCCATAGTTTCGATGGCCAATCGTGCTAATCGTCGTCGTCGTGTATTACCTGGTTGATCCTGCCAGTAGTTATATGCTTGTCTCAAAGATTAAGCCATGCATGTCTAAGCACAAA
>CAXIVU010000010.1:10000-12500 GCA_964035795.1 Pterobdella sp. o SKG-2022
AAAATTTGAAAAAATGCAAAACGCTTTAGAATTGTAACTTGTAAATTGTAAAATTGCACTTTTTTGCAAAACGCTTTACAATTATGAAGCGTTTTGCATACGAAGTGGCCGGTTTTGGACGCGGGTTTGAAAGTCAGTATAGTGATCCTTTTCCCCTGGCGGCTCGCGGCAGCGAGCCGAAAAATTTAGAAATTTGGGACTGAAAGATGCGATTTTAGACGCATCTTTCGTCGAGCTATTTTACGACTGGTTGTTGCCTAAATGTTCAGTTTTGGACGGGACGGCGGTGGCGTGTTTTGTGGCCTGTACCTTGCCGCCGCCGCCGCCGAACTGACAAATAGCAGGCAATAGCCCTTTTAAGGTGCCGACTTAGGACGATTAAGATTGGCCTTATTTATGATGCACCACGCATCGACACCGACACACGCCGAGACAAAGGAAGAAAGAGCGGCGAGACCGACGGCAGTGTTTTTCTTTACGCTTTAAAGTAGTGGTTCGTCACACTAGTTTATTTATTGGCCCTTGTGACGCCAACACTCACTTTTATATGTGGGTCTTTTCACGCAGCTTCCCATTTCACGATCTGGTATTTGCAAATTCTTTTTTTCTCTTTTGCTGCTGCTGCTGCTGCTGCTGCTGCTGCAAAAAGAGAAGCCAGAATTTCCCACCGGACACCACGTGGAGGTTCCAGATCACGTCCAGCACTTTTTTGCACTTTTACACTTTTACCATGACTAGACGGGTGATGGTGGTGATGGTGCCTTTCTTCGCCCGCCTCGTGATGCCCCTTTGTATTCATTGGTACTTGCGTATGGAGTACACACACGTGTGGGGGTTCTAGAGTTGGCATCATTTTATTCACCACATTATTCACCCTTCAACATAGGCACCTTTCTAGACGCATCTTACGCTACTTTTTTATGGCGCGACGGTGCCTAAGCGCTGCATATGTGAGCGCGTGTATATCACGCACACTCACATATACAACCTAGAAAAGGATAGTAACTGAGTAGAAGACGTTGTGTTTTAATAAATCGCTTCAGAATTTAGAAACGCTCTTTCTTAAAGCGAGTCGCGTCGCCTTGCCTTGCCTTGCCTTGCCTTGCCTTGGCGTTCGTGGGACTTGCAATGATAAAATTATTATTTTCGATTAATTTTTTAAAATTTATTAATTAATAAATTTATTTTTTTAATTAAATATTTAATCATTTTATATTAAATTATTTAATTTTTTTTTCTCACACTTTTTCGATTAATATTTTAAATTTAATTTTAATTTTCAATTAAATTTTATAAATTTTTTCTATTTCGACTTTTCATAAGACTAAAATCATCATCATCATCATCATCATCATCATCATCATCACCGCCGCGGCCGTGCAACACGCGTGCACACACGAAGATCATTATCATAACCACCAGTTCGCGCCCCTACTAGAACAATGAGCATACACGTGGTAATGGTTTTTTTTTTTAAATTAACTAAAATCAAATTTAAATGTTACAATACTTTATTGTGACATTTTAAAAACGCTCAAAATATATAAATATATATATATATATTTATTTTTCGATTATTTTTAAAATAAATTTAAAAAAAATTTTTTTTCTCATTAAATAGATGATTATTAATTAAATTTAGTCGTTTACTCAATCACAAATGTATACGAATCGAAGTAATTCATTTTAGAATAAATTTCATTTATTTTATCGAATTAAGTGAAAAATGATGAAAAAAACTTTTTTTATCAAAAATTATATTCTACATATGTTTTAAAAGTAATTTAGTGAAAAAAAATCAACTAAAAAAAAAAAGTCATTTTCGATCAAAATCTCGACTAAGTGCCGACTATTTCTGAAGCGTTTTGCATAAAGATAACGTCCTCTACTCAGTTACTTACATTGCACCCAATTTTACTCTCTATTTCGATTCACACTCGATTAACGCGCCGCCGCCCCTAGCTACTTACGCTGGCTGCAGCCGACGCGCTGCATTACGCGCGACGCTGCTATATACATACAGCGCGTCTACGCACGCGTTATAGGCACCGACGGTGCCCAAAATAACTTTTTTTCGTAAAAAATTTTTTGAAAAAATTTCTGAAGCGTTTTATCAAAACAAAACGTCCTCTACTCAGTTTGTTACCTTTCCTAGGGTGTAAACTGGAGTGCAAAAGTAGGGCGGTGAAAAAATTTAATTTTTTTCACCGACTCGACATCTTTTGTCCGACAAGTTTGCCGTACGTGGTCTTTTGGTAGGCTATGAACGTACGAATGGCTACGAGTGCGACGCTAGGCTGAGATTCTTTAGCATCCGGCAATCGGCGACGCCAATAGATACCATCAAAAGGCGCCCAAGCGTCTACGGGTCCAAATTGAACGCGAATGTAGTCCTAAAACGACTATAAAATGACAGACAGATCAGCAATTTTGTTTCCGCCAAAGGCATAACAAAATGCACCATGAACGAAGCGATATCGTGCTACTTGCTGCGTCTTTT
>CAXIVU010000010.1:20000-24151 GCA_964035795.1 Pterobdella sp. o SKG-2022
TGTCTGAAAAACACGCAGATCATACACGAAGTATTGCCAACGTGTGTGTGACTGCGTGTGACTGGGTGTGACTGGGTGTGACTGGGTGTGACTGCGTGTGACTGCGTGTGACTGCGTGTGACTGGGTGTGACTGGGTGTGACTGCGTGTGACTGCGTGTGACTGGGTGTGACTGCGTGTGACTGCGTGTAACCTACGACTAAGTCTCATTGGAATGTGAGACGCATCGTGTGGTCAAATTTTGAGTGAAATTTAGGCTGACGGTTCGACGATAACTTTGCCAATGCGTTGTTGCTTAGAAGAGATGGAGTTTGAATATGTGAGAAGAATGACTTGTTTGCCCATTGATATTGATATTGATAAGGTGAGTGAGCGTTTTTGTTGAAGTTTTGTGAAAATAAGGCACGATGCTGCAATAGATCTCGATTATACGCGGCTGCTGACTGAAGCGATTGACACAGACACAGACAGTGGACGCATTGATAGATGGAAATGACTCTGCCGCAAGTGGCGGCGTATGTGGCCGAAGGGATGAAATAGTATGAGACACTGGCAAGGATGCGTCTAAGGATGTGGGGTAAGGTGCCTAAAAATTTGAAAAAATGCAAAACGCTTTAGAATTGTAACTTGTAAATTGTAAAATTGCACTTTTTTGCAAAACGCTTTACAATTATGAAGCGTTTTGCATACGAAGTGGCCGGTTTTGGACGCGGGTTTGAAAGTCAGTATAGTGATCCTTTTCCCCTGGCGGCTCGCGGCAGCGAGCCGAAAAATTTAGAAATTTGGGACTGAAAGATGCGATTTTAGACGCATCTTTCGTCGAGCTATTTTACGACTGGTTGTTGCCTAAATGTTCAGTTTTGGACGGGACGGCGGTGGCGTGTTTTGTGGCCTGTACCTTGCCGCCGCCGCCGCCGAACTGACAAATAGCAGGCAATAGCCCTTTTAAGGTGCCGACTTAGGACGATTAAGATTGGCCTTATTTATGATGCACCACGCATCGACACCGACACACGCCGAGACAAAGGAAGAAAGAGCGGCGAGACCGACGGCAGTGTTTTTCTTTACGCTTTAAAGTAGTGGTTCGTCACACTAGTTTATTTATTGGCCCTTGTGACGCCAACACTCACTTTTATATGTGGGTCTTTTCACGCAGCTTCCCATTTCACGATCTGGTATTTGCAAATTCTTTTTTTCTCTTTTGCTGCTGCTGCTGCTGCTGCTGCTGCTGCAAAAAGAGAAGCCAGAATTTCCCACCGGACACCACGTGGAGGTTCCAGATCACGTCCAGCACTTTTTTGCACTTTTACACTTTTACCATGACTAGACGGGTGATGGTGGTGATGGTGCCTTTCTTCGCCCGCCTCGTGATGCCCCTTTGTATTCATTGGTACTTGCGTATGGAGTACACACACGTGTGGGGGTTCTAGAGTTGGCATCATTTTATTCACCACATTATTCACCCTTCAACATAGGCACCTTTCTAGACGCATCTTACGCTACTTTTTTATGGCGCGACGGTGCCTAAGCGCTGCATATGTGAGCGCGTGTATATCACGCACACTCACATATACAACCTAGAAAAGGATAGTAACTGAGTAGAAGACGTTGTGTTTTAATAAATCGCTTCAGAATTTAGAAACGCTCTTTCTTAAAGCGAGTCGCGTCGCCTTGCCTTGCCTTGCCTTGCCTTGCCTTGGCGTTCGTGGGACTTGCAATGATAAAATTATTATTTTCGATTAATTTTTTAAAATTTATTAATTAATAAATTTATTTTTTTAATTAAATATTTAATCATTTTATATTAAATTATTTAATTTTTTTTTCTCACACTTTTTCGATTAATATTTTAAATTTAATTTTAATTTTCAATTAAATTTTATAAATTTTTTCTATTTCGACTTTTCATAAGACTAAAATCATCATCATCATCATCATCATCATCATCATCATCACCGCCGCGGCCGTGCAACACGCGTGCACACACGAAGATCATTATCATAACCACCAGTTCTAGAACAATGAGCATACACGTGGTAATGGTTTTTTTTTTTAAATTAACTAAAATCAAATTTAAATGTTACAATACTTTATTGTGACATTTTAAAAACGCTCAAAATATATAAATATATATATATATATTTATTTTTCGATTATTTTTAAAATAAATTTAAAAAAAATTTTTTTTCTCATTAAATAGATGATTATTAATTAAATTTAGTCGTTTACTCAATCACAAATGTATACGAATCGAAGTAATTCATTTTAGAATAAATTTCATTTATTTTATCGAATTAAGTGAAAAATGATGAAAAAAACTTTTTTTATCAAAAATTATATTCTACATATGTTTTAAAAGTAATTTAGTGAAAAAAAATCAACTAAAAAAAAAAAGTCATTTTCGATCAAAATCTCGACTAAGTGCCGACTATTTCTGAAGCGTTTTGCATAAAGATAACGTCCTCTACTCAGTTACTTACATTGCACCCAATTTTACTCTCTATTTCGATTCACACTCGATTAACGCGCCGCCGCCCCTAGCTACTTACGCTGGCTGCAGCCGACGCGCTGCATTACGCGCGACGCTGCTATATACATACAGCGCGTCTACGCACGCGTTATAGGCACCGACGGTGCCCAAAATAACTTTTTTTCGTAAAAATTTTTTGAAAAAATTTCTGAAGCGTTTTATCAAAACAAAACGTCCTCTACTCAGTTTGTTACCTTTCCTAGGGTGTAAACTGGAGTGCAAAAGTAGGGCGGTGAAAAAATTTAATTTTTTTCACCGACTCGACATCTTTTGTCCGACAAGTTTGCCGTACGTGGTCTTTTGGTAGGCTATGAACGTACGAATGGCTACGAGTGCGACGCTAGGCTGAGATTCTTTAGCATCCGGCAATCGGCGACGCCAATAGATACCATCAAAAGGCGCCCAAGCGTCTACGGGTCCAAATTGAACGCGAATGTAGTCCTAAAACGACTATAAAATGACAGACAGATCAGCAATTTTGTTTCCGCCAAAGGCATAACAAAATGCACCATGAACGAAGCGATATCGTGCTACTTGCTGCGTCTTTTATGCCCGTTTACACCTTGCCGGCGTATAGGGCGAAAAGCGTAAAAGCAAAAAAGCGCTCGCAAAAAATCACTCGATTTCGGACTGAAATCGTCGAGGTTATACATTTTCGATTCGATTCGATTCAATTCGAAACTATGGCGATAGTCGTCGCCTAATTGCTTTCGCGCCTTACACACACACACACACACACACACACTAGCCTCTCTGCCGTCACCGCCTTCGCTTCTTCGTCTTCGTGGTCGTCTTCGCCGACGCTTTTGCACCGTTAAATCACGCTTTTTTCAGGCACGTTTTATAGCGTTGTCTAGCTAAAAGTTGTGGGTGTCCAGTTGAAGCGTTCATTAAAGGCGATAAGGGCTGCCAAAACGACGGTCGAATTTGGTCGAATGGCAAAGAGTGCTAAAGTGAGTGAGTGAGTGAGTGACATAGGCCTTAATGAAGCTTTTAGACGCGCCGCGCCTCTATTCCCATAGTTTCGATGGCCAATCGTGCTAATCGTCGTCGTCGTGTATTACCTGGTTGATCCTGCCAGTAGTTATATGCTTGTCTCAAAGATTAAGCCATGCATGTCTAAGCACAAACTTTAAAATAGTGAAGCTGCGAATGGCTCATTAGGCCACCCATGATTTATTTGATCGTAAAAATTTACTTGGATAACTGTGGTAATTCTAGAGCTAATACATGCACTAAAGCTCCGACCTTACGGAAAGGGCGCGTTTATTAGATCAAAATCAATCGAGTCTCACGGCTCGTCAATTTTGGTGACTCTGAATAAATTACAGCTGATCGCACGACCTAGCGTCGGCGACGGATCATTCAAGTGTGTGCCCTATCAACTTTCGATGGTATGTGATATGCTTACCATGGTTGTAACGGGTAACGGGGAATCAGGGTTCGATTCCGGAGAGGGAGCATGAGAAACGGCTACCACATCCAAGGAAGGCAGCAGGCGCGCAAATTACCCATTCCTAACACAGGGAGGTAGTGACGAAAAATAACAATACGAGTCTCATATGAGGCCTCGTAATTGGAATGAGTCGAATTTAAATCCTTTAATGAGGATCAATTGGAGG
>CAXIVU010000011.1:5000-7500 GCA_964035795.1 Pterobdella sp. o SKG-2022
TTTTTTTTTTTAGTTGATTTTTTTTCACTAAATTACTTTTAAAACATATGTAGAATATAATTTTTGATAAAAAAAGTTTTTTTCATCATTTTTCACTTAATTCGATAAAATAAATGAAATTTATTCTAAAATGAATTACTTCGATTCGTATACATTTGTGATTGAGTAAACGACTAAATTTAATTAATAATCATCTATTTAATGAGAAAAAAAATTTTTTTTAAATTTATTTTAAAAATAATCGAAAAATAAATATATATATATATATTTATATATTTTGAGCGTTTTTAAAATGTCACAATAAAGTATTGTAACATTTAAATTTGATTTTAGTTAATTTAAAAAAAAAAACCATTACCACGTGTATGCTCATTGTTCTAGTAGGGGCGCGAACTGGTGGTTATGATAATGATCTTCGTGTGTGCACGCGTGTTGCACGGCCGCGGCGGTGATGATGATGATGATGATGATGATGATGATGATGATTTTAGTCTTATGAAAAGTCGAAATAGAAAAAATTTATAAAATTTAATTGAAAATTAAAATTAAATTTAAAATATTAATCGAAAAAGTGTGAGAAAAAAAAATTAAATAATTTAATATAAAATGATTAAATATTTAATTAAAAAAATAAATTTATTAATTAATAAATTTTAAAAAATTAATCGAAAATAATAATTTTATCATTGCAAGTCCCACGAACGCCAAGGCAAGGCAAGGCAAGGCGACGCGACTCGCTTTAAGAAAGAGCGTTTCTAAATTCTGAAGCGATTTATTAAAACACAACGTCTTCTACTCAGTTACTATCCTTTTCTAGGTTGTATATGTGAGTGTGCGTGATATACACGCGCTCACATATGCAGCGCTTAGGCACCGTCGCGCCATAAAAAAGTAGCGTAAGATGCGTCTAGAAAGGTGCCTATGTTGAAGGGTGAATAATGTGGTGAATAAAATGATGCCAACTCTAGAACCCCCACACGTGTGTGTACTCCATACGCAAGTACCAATGAATACAAAGGGGCATCACGAGGCGGGCGAAGAAAGGCACCATCACCACCATCACCCGTCTAGTCATGGTAAAAGTGTAAAAGTGCAAAAAAGTGCTGGACGTGATCTGGAACCTCCACGTGGTGTCCGGTGGGAAATTCTGGCTTCTCTTTTTGCAGCAGCAGCAGCAGCAGCAGCAGCAGCAAAAGAGAAAAAAAGAATTTGCAAATACCAGATCGTGAAATGGGAAGCTGCGTGAAAAGACCCACATATAAAAGTGAGTGTTGGCGTCACAAGGGCCAATAAATAAACTAGTGTGACGAACCACTACTTTAAAGCGTAAAGAAAAACACTGCCGTCGGTCTCGCCGCTCTTTCTTCCTTTGTCTCGGCGTGTGTCGGTGTCGATGCGTGGTGCATCATAAATAAGGCCAATCTTAATCGTCCTAAGTCGGCACCTTAAAAGGGCTATTGCCTGCTATTTGTCAGTTCGGCGGCGGCGGCGGCAAGGTACAGGCCACAAAACACGCCACCGCCGTCCCGTCCAAAACTGAACATTTAGGCAACAACCAGTCGTAAAATAGCTCGACGAAAGATGCGTCTAAAATCGCATCTTTCAGTCCCAAATTTCTAAATTTTTCGGCTCGCTGCCGCGAGCCGCCAGGGGAAAAGGATCACTATACTGACTTTCAAACCCGCGTCCAACGCGTCCAAAACCGGCCACTTCGTATGCAAAACGCTTCATAATTGTAAAGCGTTTTGCAAAAAAGTGCAATTTTACAATTTACAAGTTACAATTCTAAAGCGTTTTGCATTTTTTCAAATTTTTAGGCACCTTACCCCACATCCTTAGACGCATCCTTGCCAGTGTCTCATACTATTTCATCCCTTCGGCCACATACGCCGCCACTTGCGGCAGAGTCATTTCCATCTATCAATGCGTCCACTGTCTGTGTCTGTGTCAATCGCTTCAGTCAGCAGCCGCGTATAATCGAGATCTATTGCAGCATCGTGCCTTATTTTCACAAAACTTCAACAAAAACGCTCACTCACCTTATCAATATCAATATCAATGGGCAAACAAGTCATTCTTCTCACATATTCAAACTCCATCTCTTCTAAGCAACAACGCATTGGCAAAGTTATCGTCGAACCGTCAGCCTAAATTTCACTCAAAATTTGACCACACGATGCGTCTCACATTCCAATGAGACTTAGTCGTAGGTTACACGCAGTCACACGCAGTCACACCCAGTCACACGCAGTCACACGCAGTCACACCCAGTCACACCCAGTCACACGCAGTCACACGCAGTCACACGCAGTCACACCCAGTCACACCCAGTCACACCCAGTCACACGCAGTCACACACACGTTGGCAATACTTCGTGTATGATCTGCGTGTTTTTCAGACAATGGAATATTGGGCCTTGTTACGCCCGCGAAAGAAATCGAGAGACTGTTGGGTGCCTGGTTAGAGTATCGAATGGCTAGAGACGGCTTGGCATTTGCA
>CAXIVU010000012.1:0-10530 GCA_964035795.1 Pterobdella sp. o SKG-2022
GATCATCACAATTTTCAGTGTACGAAATTTTACCTGTGCATATTTTTTTTGTTATCGCATGTAATGGTACTTCATTACGGTTTACTTATGTTAATTGATTCTCTTGCATCTATTTTCGGGATCACTTGAGTTTTAGTATGATTTCGATTTTAATTATCATTAAACATTCGGTGATGTTATCATATCTAATTAAAAATAATTACCTTGTGATTCTATATGCTGAAAGATTAATCCACTGAAAAACACGTTTTGCCAGATTTTTTTCTGTTTCTGTTCAAATCAATTTATGGGTATTTCGGACAGATTGATAGGGCATTTCATCTATCAAAATGCATTAGAAAATCAACTTTTTCATAAAAGACAATTGGAAATGTTATCTAAGTGGTTTTAATGCACGAGTCTCAAATTTAGAGCTTGGTTATTTTTGTCATTGTTCTTTATGCGAAGTGATTTCAGCCTGCAAATGATTTTCGGATTGCTGGCTAGTGTTGCTTATCGACCATCCAGTGAGCCGTCCTAACCATGATACATACTAAAAGAAGTTTCATTCAGTTGTTGATTTAATTTTCTTCGGGACATATTCTTTTGGGCCAGAGGAATAGCATACTGGTTTGACGTATAGAAAATGTTCTTCAATGAATGACATGATTTATTCATTCTTGAAACTTTTTCATATTATTAACGTATATTATTACTTTTCAGCTTTTATTACCCATCCAACTCTTTTCTGTATACTTTCAATTACGTTTTTGCTGTTGGTAATGGAAATTCTGCATTCAATGCCTGTCGATGCTTTACACGCTCCACCTATCTAACCCTCCATCTAAACTTAACTACAAATACTCCCAGCTGGGTTTGAATCTGTAGATTACGGTGGCCGGACTGAAGGGCGAATTCTGTACAATGATTTATAACGCAGTACAATCTTGGAGCTGTGTGGTGAGGCGTTATCGGCTTTCTGTATTCCAAGATTCCATGTTTACAGTTAGCAAGAGCCATTTGGATTTAATGATACCTTGATAGACCTATCCATTATCATTGTTACTGCTAAAAAGCAAACCACTTCTACTGTTCATCCGAACAACTAATCAAACATATATCGAGCCACCTTCCCCAAACAACGGGTGTGTGAATTACATCGAGGATACCTGACATCTTGTTCTACTCATACAAAGCCTACCATAAAGGTGATACAAAGTTAATCTTGACATTTCAGTCCAAATGCCTTAGCTCCACCCATTTTTCTCTCCATGAAAATCGCATAGTCAAGTCTAGTTGAACCATCCTACATCTTTTTATTAACAGTGGGATACCTATAGGACGCGTTGATCAATAAACCATGTTGCTTAGACGTTTTCCAGCATACATGTACATGCTGAACTCTCCTCAGTTTGCGGGTTCATTAACCGGAGCAAAACTGAATCCCTAGTTATCCCAAAAACTTTATACCTTCCGTGTCAGGAGCTTTCAAAGATCATTCACTTCATGTGGCCATGTGAGACTTCTGATGTGATTGAAATATTTGATCCATGAGCCAATAGTTTTTTCACCAAAATACTGTATTTCTGGTATCCAAGTCTAATTCTTTCAGCCCCGCCATATTCAAACAGTTTGCCAGAATTTATCAAGATTGGTCCTCGATTTGATCCATATACTTAGAAAGCTGAACAAGTGGATCAGTATCACTAGTTGGTCATTGTCCCATTCTTCTTCCATTAGATAACCCTGAACGTTATGGATTACGCAGGCAAGACACCACACGTGAACAAAGTAAGGGAGGATTCATTTCACTCGTACACATGCACACCATATGATCAAGCAACCGTTCAACTCGTTCTTCAATTTCTTTAAGAGGGACATTCACTCTGTAACTTTTTGTCCATCTATCCTATTTGGTTTACTTGTCGAATTCTATTCATCCGTACATCCCATTTTGATATATTTATTCTTGTTGTTTTCTTATGTGTCTGTGCTGATGATTATGTCAACTGCAATATTTTCCTTTTTCAGTGCCAAAGGCATATTTAATGGGGCCTCACACCTAGTTTAAAAGTCTTCCCGCCCTATTTCAGAAGCCATATATCACCATTGACAAGCTTTTACTGTTAATGATTGTTCCTGTTTTATACTGTCAGCCATTATTCATTTTGAAAGTAACGAAAAGAGATTAAAAAAGCCTATCCGAATAATCGGCGGTAAAAATAAAATTTATGACTGTCACAGATTCGTGTTCACAAGGAGTTCTTGCATTTTGAATCGGCCGGTACCAAGATGTTGTACACCATTGGTCTCTATTTGTGCTCAGATAAGGGATATTTCATGAGTACAGACGATGTTACCTGGGTTACCCGGATGTTTTTAACTCTCATCAAATATAATGTATGCACATATGGGCATACATATGCATATACATTTATTTGCATATATTTATATAACTTATAAACAATAAAGAACTCTTTATATTTTGAAGTTCATTCACTGTAAAATTGCAGAATTGTAAAAGTACATTATAGTTAGGGTCTAATATAAACATTTCATTTGCAGTGAGTGATATCACACTTATGATGAAAAATTGGTGCGCTGTGAACTCTGGTGGTCAATTTATCAGTGTGCACTTGACCTTCATATTCAGTAAGTACCAGCCAAGATGAGTGAGCATTGTGAAATGTGGTTCGGTCCTTCATCTAATTGGTTCCTACATGAAAATAATCGCCATAATTTTCATTATTCAATATAGAAGAATTTGGTTCTACTTTTTGTACTCTACATTGACTTTTCCGACGAATGAGTTACTGACTGAATTTTTTCCCTGTATAATAAATTCAACTTAAAGCGTGGCGTCATTGAATGTGTTCCGGACAGCAAATCACGTGATCAGATTGGCCGGCAAACGGATAGCGGAATGTACGAATATTTCTTGAATATGTTCGGCAATGAAACTACTCCATCCTATCAACTGGTTAGTTGTTTTTTAGTGACTTCTTTGTATACTTCGTTTTTTTAATGAGTTTTCTTTTCTGATAGTATATTTCTATCGCACTCACTACTCTTGATGCCAACAGGAATGAAGTACGGTGGGCTGATGATTGAAATTGATACTGAGTCTAGAGAAAAACCAACGGCTTACGTGCTGTTGGTTCCCAATTCAGTTCATTTTCTACAACCGTCGACTCAGCAATTCAGTGGTCTCAATTTAGTAGCAAAAATAGACAGTTACGGAAATCCAGGCAAAGTGGACTTGTAGAAATGGGATGAAGCTTGAAGCCGTTATCCAGGATGCACAGCAATGCCACCCAATGTATTCAACCAGTACTAAGGTTGATTTCCTTGATCTCGGCTGGATAGCCGAGACCTACTCTCAGGCACTTCAGTACATCGTGAACTAACGTTTCTTAATCGCTATCCACTCATGTTCTGCACAAGCTAACGTTGTCCTCTGATAAAGATTTACCATATTTCAGCGCTCATGAGTTATGATACTCCATTCACAAGTTTATCTTCCTTACCCAATAATTCACCTTCCACCCTTGGTATGGCTAACTTGGTTGTTCCTCCATATTTGAGCAACATAGAAATCGTGCTGGAACAGTAATCGTCTTTATATATATATATATATATATATATATATATATATATATATATATATTCTACACACAATAAGCTTATTTCTGAGTCATATGTTAACGCCAGTCGAATTACACCAGTTTATATTCGCCCCTTAACCTACAATATAACGCTAAGGTCAAAAGTAGTTCAAGTTAATAAAAGCCATGCAGGCCTTCTGTGAATCTATTTTTCCCCCGATTTTTTATTCATGTTAGATATAGTTGCCTGAATAACAAAATGGGTTGACCCAATCGATCACCACCCTACATTATATATAGTTACCGTTTGTTTTTTGGGGGGCCCAAAATTGAGTCTTCGCATGAGCTCGAAAATATCATTCTGTCGCACGTTTGTACTGCATAATTGATAACGTGCATCTCAATCGTCCTCATATATTGAGTATCTTTGTCTTTTCTTTGCGCCAATTCTGTTCATCGTATTGCAAAGCTTTACCCCGAACTATAAGTGCATGCGTATTTTCTCTTGAGGAAAACTTGATTCAACTCCTGGACTCAAAATGGTTCTAAAGGTCAGATACTCAGGTTTGAATTTAGCAGTGGAAAACTCAATTATTTCCACTGATCTGAAGTTACATTTTTACGCTCTGATACCACCAATATTCAGATACAACATTTATACAATAAGTTTGAAAGTGTGCAAGGTGTGAAATAACAGCTTTTATATGCACCACTATGCTCACGGATGTTTGTAAGAATCAAGACCAGAAAAAGTTGAGATGCAATTTTTTTAAAGAATGGAAATTAAATCAACATTTGTCATCAACGTTCTATAAAAAGAAAGTTCATGCAGTTTAACTTTAGAAACTCCGCTACATCTAGCAATCTAATATATACACACTGATGGGATTTTCAACCTCGTTAATAATAAACTAGGAAACAGCACATGGGTTTTCAAACCGTCTTGTAAATCACTATCAAAGGAGCACAGGTTAGAAGTATAATCCTATTAAATATCATCAGCATAATTAGAAAACCTAAACCGTCAGGCTGCCACATTAGAAGCGCAGAACATAAAATAGTCAAGACTGCAATAGCTCAACTGCCCCCAAATTAAGGATGTTACGCCCCTTATTTGCAGTAAGGCTTAGAGCATGTTTCGATATCTGGGACATTACTGTAATCAGGAAAGCACAACCGTATACATGTATTCATCAAACTAGCTTTTCTTCAAATTTTATCATTAAACGTTTATCCCAGTGATTAATTATTAATTCCTACATACTTTTTGTTTGATATAGGCACGGCGAAACTTCATCATGAGCCTAGCAGCTTACAGTGTTTTCTGTTATCTGATTCAAGTCAAAGATCGTCACAATGGGAATATCATGTTGGACAAAAGTGGACATATTATACATATAGGTAATGCATGCTTCTTTTCTATTTTTCTTCAAATTCACGTTAATTGTTTCACTATTCTGGTTATTAAATTGCCTTGTTAACTTCTAATTCGCATGCAGATCTATGCTTTGTGGTTGAATAAGATAATAAATTTGGGATTATATCCAAAACTGATAGTGGATTGCGCATGTATTTGGATAATCTTACTGCAATGAACATCGGTCAAGCTGTTGTACGCAATTTTTGTTCTCGCATACCTTGTGTTAAAGCAACTATAGTTCAGGTTATATGCTTTGTATCCACTGCAAAATTAAACTAATTGGATGGACAAGCACTAGCCCATCTTGATTAGCTAAGCCAGCCTATTTCTACAAAACTATACAAAAAAATTTTTGCTTTCCCTTGAAGCATTATCAAGTTCTCGTGTGCTCTTAAAATATGATTCATTCCTAATCTTATTAGCTTGAATTCATGAAAAACCAAAGATCTCTTCTATGTTTTATTATTTCTATACACCATGTGTAAAAAACAAAACAAATAAGTAATTTGTTTTCGATATTTCGACTTCCTTGCTAAGTCTTCATCAGAAAATATATTGAAATGGATCGTTAAATTCAAATCAGAACTATAAACATTATGGTAAAAGTAGAAGGTCAGTTGGGAATCAAACAGAAGGAATATTGATTGATGGAGTTGCTTTTCCTTTGTGTTGTTGATGCGTGTATAGCTGTGCGAATCATCAATGTCCATCTCGGTTCAATGATCGATCAAATTTTGTTTGATATTACGTGATTTATTTATTACTGAGATTGAAATTTACCAATTCGATTGAGTCCAGTTTTTACCCTCGGTTTGCACTATTGAGAAGACTTGGAATATAAGGAGCTTCTGGCATTAATCACTTTGAAATTGGCTAATGCTAACCGAATAATCTCAAAATTGGGAAAGACACTTTCATGGTCAGTGATTTGTGAATGGATGGCTGTCTAGTCTCACTTTATGTAGCCGGTCCCGATTCTTACGTGTCTTAGATTTTTAATTCCTGTTTCATTCTGTCGGGACTTTTGACCCATAGTATGACCCAAAATTAACATCCCATCAACGAATAAGTGGTAGTAAAATGTCATTAGTTAGCTTAACAGCTTCAAAGGAAGATGGAGCGCGATGGAAAGACAATACAAGAAGTTCGGTCAGTGTGCCAGTTAAATCTCAGTGCATCAGTGTCTGACTAACACTGACTGGTCAAAAGAATCAATATGGGTAGCTAGCAGTGTGCTGAGTCACATGGTTATCAACCTTGGATAAGCAACTAATATGATTTGACTGAGTTGGCCAAATTGGTGTGGAAATTCGATCAGCAATGAGAATATCGAACTTCAGTGTTCCTTGCAGATATTTTTGAAAAAATAATAATAATAAAGAAACGAAGGGAAATAATTTTTAAAATAAATGAAATTGAATTTAAGGATACACAATGGGATCTTAGCTAGAACATTGTTGATTCAAATGAAGAGCTTGTTTTACGAAAAATTCGCGTAACCGATGAGGATATTTTTAAATACATTTATCTCATGACTTTGAGTTCTAGAAACTTACTATCCTTTCGTAGTTTTCTGACATAATAAAAAATAAGTTTACAAACTGATAATTATCGTTCATTGTACTATTGCAAAACATGTTTCAGGCTCATGGTTTTTGATAGGATAGAAAATGTCTGCCTTTCTTTTCACTTAAGTGAGAATGCCTCTGAAACTGCCAAGATATTCAATGAAAGGCGCGGAAAACATACGAAACTATCCAGAAAAGCTGTAACTCATACCATATGTTTATACCTTGATACGGGTTCAGTGATCGGAGGACATCGAATTGGTTTACTAAGATGTAAAACCGATGAACCAAGTTGGCTGTTCAATGTTCCATCAAGAAGTTCAGTCTTTCGTATTCTTATAGAGAATGGATTGAAACTTTATAAAGAATCTAACCTGCAACTTTTGAAATATAATGATCCTGATAAACGTTTCGATTTTCGTACAATATTTTCGAACACAGTGGATATAAGAGATGTCATTTTCTAGTGATGGAATTATATTTTATCTGAATTGGAAAGTTCATAGATTTCGTTATCTGGACACAGCAAAGTGAAGACGTTATTGTGGATATTGTACCCAATATAGTCCGAATATAATGGTATGCGCCAGAATTTCTGATCGCATCATTGGGCCTTACGTAATCACATCAAACGTGACCGGTTGGCTTCCTTTGAATTTTCTGAATCATGCCTTAATATGTTAAGAAATTTTTTCCTTACTGAATTGCAAGAAACGCCATCCAAAAGGCGTTTGAGAACGTGGTTCCAGCAAGATGGTTTACCAACACATGGTGCAAAAGCAGTCACAGAATTCCTGAACCATACTCTCGGTCAACAGTGGATAGCTGAATGTGGCCCAGATCTCAATTCATTAATTTTTCCTTTAGACAGCTTTGGAAATGAAGGTTTATCAGAACAAACCAACAAATTTGATGCAGTTGAAGGGAGATGTAATTAATGAGCTCACTGTCATTACATTGAATAAACTATTTTCCCAATGTAATAAATGTATGCTCCTTGGCAGAGAAAATCATGTTCAGCATATTGAACTCTTATTATGACGTAAATATTTTAGTTCTCGTCCAAGTACCTCTCTAATTATGTAAAGAGGTCGTTTTTGCTTGAATTACCTGAATTCGCATGGCAATAGAATCAGTAAATTTCAAGGGCTCTTTATGCAAAGTGAAATTTGCTTTACTAATATAAAACATTCGAAAAACACGAGCGTTTATCGACTTTGAGGAAATTTAAGGTGGCGGGAAATTTTTTGGCCATATGGGTAGTTTTTTAAGAAGATGAGAATTACTTTTGAAGCGAAGGAATAGAATAAATTTGATCTCATCAATTTTAAAATGAAAACTCTTCTCAAGGCTCTTAAAATTTCAGTTTATTCAAAGTGTTCATAGCCGACGCGTATCTGCATATTCGATTTCTCTTTTCTCAAAATTTGCAGATTAATATGGTTGAGCCTTAGCCTTTATGGAGATTGAGAGGTATTCTGAAGAAGCTGTTGATACAGATTGCTTATGTATTTATCGTTCTGTGAGGAAAATTGGATAATAACCTACATTCATCCATCAGTGATTAAAAGCACTTTTCCATATATCTCACTTCAACTTAATTGCAAATAAGCCAGTTTAAGTCTACCCACTGTAATGGTTACAAACTATCTGGACCATGGTACCAAAGTGACTGAATGTTACGGCGAATTCTATCTTCCTAGTGTATGAACTAATCTTTCTACATGAAAGTGAAAAACTTCAAACGGTAAAAAGTGGATATTGACTCAACTAACGAAATCTCTGAATGTGTTCGTAAATATACATACACGTTACAATGTGAGTGTTGACTGCTTGGTACACAGATTATCCTAAACAGTCCGATAATACTTGCCTCAATAAATTACCTATCTCCGTTGGTATATGTTACTTCGACAATATAGGTCATAACGTAGATGCATCTTAATCTTTTTCACTTATCAATAGACAAATCAATAGAGCTTACTCAGGTTTAGTCAATCAACGGTACTCCGCGAAGTGTAACTCCTCTTATCCAAAAGAAGCTGAAGATGACTTTAGCATACCTGTGATGAATTTCTAATCATCGATTTCCCACCTAATTTTCAACCTAAAAATAGTGATATAATCATTCTAATAATTGTGATGGAACATCTGTTCTACATTTATATTTGGTTTTCTATTTTCAGCCATCCTAATTTTGCCCATTAATTCACCGATTTTTGTGAATTCTCCTAATGTGCATATGGACATTATTGAATTGCAATAACCATATTATAATCACGATTGAAAGGTACTCGATGAGATACTAAGACGTTATCACAAAGACCAAAGAAACACTCAGTGTACAATTTAGCAGCTATTCAATAATATTCACCAAATTAATAGTACAATGACACGTAAATTCAGTTACGTATAACACCCCTAATCGTAAAACTGGATAAGATGCTCTTCCCATAACCAGGATTTAAGTTCGATTCATTTGAACGATGTGCAGCGAGCGATTGAATAAGATCTTATCCTATTATATTTGTTACTATCCCATCTGAAAACAGTGCTCCAACGGCATTGGGTGCAAGGAACACTGAAGTTCGATATTCTCATTGCTGATCGAATTTCCACATCAATTTGGCCAACTCAGTCAAATCACATTAGTTGCTTATCCAAGGTTGATAACCATGTGATTCAGCACACTGCTAGCTACCCATATTGATTCTGTTGACCAGTCAGTGTGAGTCAGACACTCATGCACTGAGATTTAACTAACTGGCACGCTGACCGGACTTCTCGTGTCCAGAAGCTATTTACGTTGTCGGATGTTTCCAATTTTTGTCTGCAAATTTAACTGCTCCTGTGAAGCTAGTTATAACTTGGCTTAATAATTTAATACAACTTGTCTTCAATATTTTATCCACTCATTTAAAGATAGCTCGATGTGTTAATTGTTTCAGAATATAATTTGTTTAATCTAATTCTTGAATACAGTAAGTAGTCTTATTTGGTTTATGATGTTATGTGTAATTGTATGGGGTTTCTTTTTTCAACTTTAAAGTAATTTCCAGCAAGTTAAGTCGCTGTAAGTCGAATTTTTTCTCAATTTGTCATTTGAGATAAATTCAATCTATAAAGTTCAATATTGTTTCGTATAATTAACTTTTTTTCATTATCTTTCACACAGATTTCGGATTCATGTTTGAGAGCAGTCCAGGTGGAAATTTGGGCTGGGAACCAGATATCAAACTAACTAAAGAAATGTGGATGATTATGGGCGGTCGTGTAGACAGTCCACCGTATCGATGGTTTGAATATTTATCTGTACAAGCCTACTTAGCACTGAGACCTTATCAAGAATCTATTGTGTCACTTGTGTCACTTATGTTAGACACTGGACTTCCATGCTTTCGAGGTCAAACCATTAAACTGTTGAGACTACGATTCGCACCTCATTTGTCAGATCGAGAAGCTGCTGCGTCTTACTTGCATATGTTGCGCACATGTCTGGCACATTGGCGTGGAAAGTCTTATGATGTTCTGCAGTATATGCAAAATCAAATTCCATATTAAAACAAATATTATACTTTGATTTGTCATTCAATCTAACGTGTTTGTGCTCTTACTTTATAATAAAAAAAACAGGATTTACCGCTCCTAATAACTGTCTAGATATCTCTTTTGAAATCATTCTTTATGTACTTTTTTTGCTTCAATTATCTATTTTAGCAATCCTTTTTATGAATTGCTGTTAGAATGTGACTCTATTTTAAATTAACCTGACATTATTCATTCAGGGTCTTCAAACTCTCTTATTACTTTTTGGATCCGAAGCTTACCCTCAATTGTTGTGCATACTTAGCATTACTCAATGTGTCGCCGAAATTCATGTTTTCCTCCCTTCCGTTCCACTTACATGTAAAGTGAACAGTTGTTTACATGCTAACCTGACCCGAATGACCTTTTCATC
>CAXIVU010000013.1:7500-10000 GCA_964035795.1 Pterobdella sp. o SKG-2022
ACCGTCGTGAGACAGGTTAGTTTTACCCTACTAATGACTACGTCGTTGCTATGGTAATCGTGCTCAGTACGAGAGGAACCGCAGGTTCAGACATTTGGTTCATGTGCTTGGCTGATAAGCCAATGGTGCGAAGCTACCGTCTGCAGGATTATGACTGAACGCCTCTAAGTCAGAATCCTTTCCAAATATACAACGATATTGTTTGTGCCGCCGCGTCGAAAGGCGCCAATACTCTCCGGACGACCGGTTTTTCGGCTTCGGAGGTGGTTAAGCCACAGCAAAAAGCTCTTTTCGTACGTTTACTGTGCGTGCGAGTGCTTTAAAAATACCATTTATTTTTAGCCGATGTGGCGGTGCCAAATCATTCGTAGACGACCTAGTTTTGAGTCGGGGTGTTGTACTCAGTAGAGCAGTATTCCTCTGCGATCTGTTGAGACTAAGCCTCTTGACTCGAAGATTTGTTCGCTATAGACGAACATTCTTCGCCATCTATTTGATTATTGTTATTACTATTATTAAATGAAGCCCTACTGCCGCTGACACTCGCCGCCCACCACATTGCGCCACACCCCGCCAGGCGCATACATACTTACTTGCAAATGCCAAGCCGTCTCTAGCCATTCGATACTCTAACCAGGCACCCAACAGTCTCTCGATTTCTTTCGCGGGCGTAACAAGGCCCAATATTCCATTGTCTGAAAAACACGCAGATCATACACGAAGTATTGCCAACGTGTGTGTGACTGCGTGTGACTGGGTGTGACTGGGTGTGACTGGGTGTGACTGCGTGTGACTGCGTGTGACTGCGTGTGACTGGGTGTGACTGGGTGTGACTGCGTGTGACTGCGTGTGACTGGGTGTGACTGCGTGTGACTGCGTGTAACCTACGACTAAGTCTCATTGGAATGTGAGACGCATCGTGTGGTCAAATTTTGAGTGAAATTTAGGCTGACGGTTCGACGATAACTTTGCCAATGCGTTGTTGCTTAGAAGAGATGGAGTTTGAATATGTGAGAAGAATGACTTGTTTGCCCATTGATATTGATATTGATAAGGTGAGTGAGCGTTTTTGTTGAAGTTTTGTGAAAATAAGGCACGATGCTGCAATAGATCTCGATTATACGCGGCTGCTGACTGAAGCGATTGACACAGACACAGACAGTGGACGCATTGATAGATGGAAATGACTCTGCCGCAAGTGGCGGCGTATGTGGCCGAAGGGATGAAATAGTATGAGACACTGGCAAGGATGCGTCTAAGGATGTGGGGTAAGGTGCCTAAAAATTTGAAAAAATGCAAAACGCTTTAGAATTGTAACTTGTAAATTGTAAAATTGCACTTTTTTGCAAAACGCTTTACAATTATGAAGCGTTTTGCATACGAAGTGGCCGGTTTTGGACGCGGGTTTGAAAGTCAGTATAGTGATCCTTTTCCCCTGGCGGCTCGCGGCAGCGAGCCGAAAAATTTAGAAATTTGGGACTGAAAGATGCGATTTTAGACGCATCTTTCGTCGAGCTATTTTACGACTGGTTGTTGCCTAAATGTTCAGTTTTGGACGGGACGGCGGTGGCGTGTTTTGTGGCCTGTACCTTGCCGCCGCCGCCGCCGAACTGACAAATAGCAGGCAATAGCCCTTTTAAGGTGCCGACTTAGGACGATTAAGATTGGCCTTATTTATGATGCACCACGCATCGACACCGACACACGCCGAGACAAAGGAAGAAAGAGCGGCGAGACCGACGGCAGTGTTTTTCTTTACGCTTTAAAGTAGTGGTTCGTCACACTAGTTTATTTATTGGCCCTTGTGACGCCAACACTCACTTTTATATGTGGGTCTTTTCACGCAGCTTCCCATTTCACGATCTGGTATTTGCAAATTCTTTTTTTCTCTTTTGCTGCTGCTGCTGCTGCTGCTGCTGCTGCAAAAAGAGAAGCCAGAATTTCCCACCGGACACCACGTGGAGGTTCCAGATCACGTCCAGCACTTTTTTGCACTTTTACACTTTTACCATGACTAGACGGGTGATGGTGGTGATGGTGCCTTTCTTCGCCCGCCTCGTGATGCCCCTTTGTATTCATTGGTACTTGCGTATGGAGTACACACACGTGTGGGGGTTCTAGAGTTGGCATCATTTTATTCACCACATTATTCACCCTTCAACATAGGCACCTTTCTAGACGCATCTTACGCTACTTTTTTATGGCGCGACGGTGCCTAAGCGCTGCATATGTGAGCGCGTGTATATCACGCACACTCACATATACAACCTAGAAAAGGATAGTAACTGAGTAGAAGACGTTGTGTTTTAATAAATCGCTTCAGAATTTAGAAACGCTCTTTCTTAAAGCGAGTCGCGTCGCCTTGCCTTGCCTTGCCTTGCCTTGCCTTGGCGTTCGTGGGACTTGCAATGATAAAATTATTATTTTCGATTAATTTTTTAAAATTTATTAATTAATAAATTTATTTTTTTAATTAAATATTTAATCATTTTATATTAAA
>CAXIVU010000014.1:0-5000 GCA_964035795.1 Pterobdella sp. o SKG-2022
GTCGTGCAGAGATGTGCGGCCGTTTTGTTTCGGCGGGCGTTTAGCGGTTAACTTAGAACTGGTACGGACCAGGGGAATCCGACTGTCTAATTAAAACAAAGCATTCCGATGGCCGATGTCGGTGTTGACGCAATGTGATTTCTGCCCAGTGCTCTGAATGTCAACGTGAAGAAATTCAAACAAGCGCGGGTAAACGGCGGGAGTAACTATGACTCTCTCCAGGTAGCCAAATGCCTCGTCATCTAATTAGTGACGCGCATGAATGGATTAACGAGATTCCCAACTGTCCCTATCTACTATCTAGCGAAACCACAGCCAAGGGAACGGGCTTGGCAGAATTAGCGGGGAAAGAAGACCCTGTTGAGCTTGACTCTAGTCCGACTTTGTGAAGAAACATGAGAGGTGTAGAATAAGTGGGAGCACTTGTGCGAATGTGAAATACCACTACTTTTATCGTTTCTTTACTTATTCCGTTAGGCGGGGTAAGGATTCGATGACGTTTTGGCGTCTCGTGTCCCGTTTTCTAGACGTAAGCCTGGCTCGGCCCTGCGCGGTTTCGGTCGTGTAGTGTGTCGGCTGGCGACCTGCTCGGAAGACAGTGTCAGGCGGGGAGTTTGACTGGGGCGGTACATCTGTCAAAAGGTAACGCAGGTGTCCTAAGGCGAGCTCAGCGAGGACGGAAACCTCGCGTAGAGTAAAAGGGCAAAAGCTCGCTTGATTTTGATTTTCAGTACGAATACAGACTGTGAAAGCATGGCCTATCGATCCTTTTGATTATTTATGAGTTTTAAGCAAGAGGTGTCAGAAAAGTTACCACAGGGATAACTGGCTTGTGGCAGCCAAGCGTTCATAGCGACGTTGCTTTTTGATCCTTCGATGTCGGCTCTTCCTATCATTGTGAAGCAGAATTCACCAAGCGTTGGATTGTTCACCCACTAACAGGGAACGTGAGCTGGGTTTAGACCGTCGTGAGACAGGTTAGTTTTACCCTACTAATGACTACGTCGTTGCTATGGTAATCGTGCTCAGTACGAGAGGAACCGCAGGTTCAGACATTTGGTTCATGTGCTTGGCTGATAAGCCAATGGTGCGAAGCTACCGTCTGCAGGATTATGACTGAACGCCTCTAAGTCAGAATCCTTTCCAAATATACAACGATATTGTTTGTGCCGCCGCGTCGAAAGGCGCCAATACTCTCCGGACGACCGGTTTTTCGGCTTCGGAGGTGGTTAAGCCACAGCAAAAAGCTCTTTTCGTACGTTTACTGTGCGTGCGAGTGCTTTAAAAATACCATTTATTTTTAGCCGATGTGGCGGTGCCAAATCATTCGTAGACGACCTAGTTTTGAGTCGGGGTGTTGTACTCAGTAGAGCAGTATTCCTCTGCGATCTGTTGAGACTAAGCCTCTTGACTCGAAGATTTGTTCGCTATAGACGAACATTCTTCGCCATCTATTTGATTATTGTTATTACTATTATTAAATGAAGCCCTACTGCCGCTGACACTCGCCGCCCACCACATTGCGCCACACCCCGCCAGGCGCATACATACTTACTTGCAAATGCCAAGCCGTCTCTAGCCATTCGATACTCTAACCAGGCACCCAACAGTCTCTCGATTTCTTTCGCGGGCGTAACAAGGCCCAATATTCCATTGTCTGAAAAACACGCAGATCATACACGAAGTATTGCCAACGTGTGTGTGACTGCGTGTGACTGGGTGTGACTGGGTGTGACTGGGTGTGACTGCGTGTGACTGCGTGTGACTGCGTGTGACTGGGTGTGACTGGGTGTGACTGCGTGTGACTGCGTGTGACTGGGTGTGACTGCGTGTGACTGCGTGTAACCTACGACTAAGTCTCATTGGAATGTGAGACGCATCGTGTGGTCAAATTTTGAGTGAAATTTAGGCTGACGGTTCGACGATAACTTTGCCAATGCGTTGTTGCTTAGAAGAGATGGAGTTTGAATATGTGAGAAGAATGACTTGTTTGCCCATTGATATTGATATTGATAAGGTGAGTGAGCGTTTTTGTTGAAGTTTTGTGAAAATAAGGCACGATGCTGCAATAGATCTCGATTATACGCGGCTGCTGACTGAAGCGATTGACACAGACACAGACAGTGGACGCATTGATAGATGGAAATGACTCTGCCGCAAGTGGCGGCGTATGTGGCCGAAGGGATGAAATAGTATGAGACACTGGCAAGGATGCGTCTAAGGATGTGGGGTAAGGTGCCTAAAAATTTGAAAAAATGCAAAACGCTTTAGAATTGTAACTTGTAAATTGTAAAATTGCACTTTTTTGCAAAACGCTTTACAATTATGAAGCGTTTTGCATACGAAGTGGCCGGTTTTGGACGCGGGTTTGAAAGTCAGTATAGTGATCCTTTTCCCCTGGCGGCTCGCGGCAGCGAGCCGAAAAATTTAGAAATTTGGGACTGAAAGATGCGATTTTAGACGCATCTTTCGTCGAGCTATTTTACGACTGGTTGTTGCCTAAATGTTCAGTTTTGGACGGGACGGCGGTGGCGTGTTTTGTGGCCTGTACCTTGCCGCCGCCGCCGCCGAACTGACAAATAGCAGGCAATAGCCCTTTTAAGGTGCCGACTTAGGACGATTAAGATTGGCCTTATTTATGATGCACCACGCATCGACACCGACACACGCCGAGACAAAGGAAGAAAGAGCGGCGAGACCGACGGCAGTGTTTTTCTTTACGCTTTAAAGTAGTGGTTCGTCACACTAGTTTATTTATTGGCCCTTGTGACGCCAACACTCACTTTTATATGTGGGTCTTTTCACGCAGCTTCCCATTTCACGATCTGGTATTTGCAAATTCTTTTTTTCTCTTTTGCTGCTGCTGCTGCTGCTGCTGCTGCTGCAAAAAGAGAAGCCAGAATTTCCCACCGGACACCACGTGGAGGTTCCAGATCACGTCCAGCACTTTTTTGCACTTTTACACTTTTACCATGACTAGACGGGTGATGGTGGTGATGGTGCCTTTCTTCGCCCGCCTCGTGATGCCCCTTTGTATTCATTGGTACTTGCGTATGGAGTACACACACGTGTGGGGGTTCTAGAGTTGGCATCATTTTATTCACCACATTATTCACCCTTCAACATAGGCACCTTTCTAGACGCATCTTACGCTACTTTTTTATGGCGCGACGGTGCCTAAGCGCTGCATATGTGAGCGCGTGTATATCACGCACACTCACATATACAACCTAGAAAAGGATAGTAACTGAGTAGAAGACGTTGTGTTTTAATAAATCGCTTCAGAATTTAGAAACGCTCTTTCTTAAAGCGAGTCGCGTCGCCTTGCCTTGCCTTGCCTTGCCTTGCCTTGGCGTTCGTGGGACTTGCAATGATAAAATTATTATTTTCGATTAATTTTTTAAAATTTATTAATTAATAAATTTATTTTTTTAATTAAATATTTAATCATTTTATATTAAATTATTTAATTTTTTTTTCTCACACTTTTTCGATTAATATTTTAAATTTAATTTTAATTTTCAATTAAATTTTATAAATTTTTTCTATTTCGACTTTTCATAAGACTAAAATCATCATCATCATCATCATCATCATCATCATCATCACCGCCGCGGCCGTGCAACACGCGTGCACACACGAAGATCATTATCATAACCACCAGTTCGCGCCCCTACTAGAACAATGAGCATACACGTGGTAATGGTTTTTTTTTTTAAATTAACTAAAATCAAATTTAAATGTTACAATACTTTATTGTGACATTTTAAAAACGCTCAAAATATATAAATATATATATATATATTTATTTTTCGATTATTTTTAAAATAAATTTAAAAAAAATTTTTTTTCTCATTAAATAGATGATTATTAATTAAATTTAGTCGTTTACTCAATCACAAATGTATACGAATCGAAGTAATTCATTTTAGAATAAATTTCATTTATTTTATCGAATTAAGTGAAAAATGATGAAAAAAACTTTTTTTATCAAAAATTATATTCTACATATGTTTTAAAAGTAATTTAGTGAAAAAAAATCAACTAAAAAAAAAAAGTCATTTTCGATCAAAATCTCGACTAAGTGCCGACTATTTCTGAAGCGTTTTGCATAAAGATAACGTCCTCTACTCAGTTACTTACATTGCACCCAATTTTACTCTCTATTTCGATTCACACTCGATTAACGCGCCGCCGCCCCTAGCTACTTACGCTGGCTGCAGCCGACGCGCTGCATTACGCGCGACGCTGCTATATACATACAGCGCGTCTACGCACGCGTTATAGGCACCGACGGTGCCCAAAATAACTTTTTTTCGTAAAAAATTTTTTGAAAAAATTTCTGAAGCGTTTTATCAAAACAAAACGTCCTCTACTCAGTTTGTTACCTTTCCTAGGGTGTAAACTGGAGTGCAAAAGTAGGGCGGTGAAAAAATTTAATTTTTTTCACCGACTCGACATCTTTTGTCCGACAAGTTTGCCGTACGTGGTCTTTTGGTAGGCTATGAACGTACGAATGGCTACGAGTGCGACGCTAGGCTGAGATTCTTTAGCATCCGGCAATCGGCGACGCCAATAGATACCATCAAAAGGCGCCCAAGCGTCTACGGGTCCAAATTGAACGCGAATGTAGTCCTAAAACGACTATAAAATGACAGACAGATCAGCAATTTTGTTTCCGCCAAAGGCATAACAAAATGCACCATGAACGAAGCGATATCGTGCTACTTGCTGCGTCTTTTATGCCCGTTTACACCTTGCCGGCGTATAGGGCGAAAAGCGTAAAAGCAAAAAAGCGCTCGCAAAAAATCACTCGATTTCGGACTGAAATCGTCGAGGTTATACATTTTCGATTCGATTCGATTCAATTCGAAACTATGGCGATAGTCGTCGCCTAATTGCTTTCGCGCCTTACACACACACACACACACACACACACACTAGCCTCTCTGCCGTCACCGCCTTCGCTTCTTCGTCTTCGTGGTCGTCTTCGCCGACGC
>CAXIVU010000014.1:12500-15000 GCA_964035795.1 Pterobdella sp. o SKG-2022
GACGGTTCGACGATAACTTTGCCAATGCGTTGTTGCTTAGAAGAGATGGAGTTTGAATATGTGAGAAGAATGACTTGTTTGCCCATTGATATTGATATTGATAAGGTGAGTGAGCGTTTTTGTTGAAGTTTTGTGAAAATAAGGCACGATGCTGCAATAGATCTCGATTATACGCGGCTGCTGACTGAAGCGATTGACACAGACACAGACAGTGGACGCATTGATAGATGGAAATGACTCTGCCGCAAGTGGCGGCGTATGTGGCCGAAGGGATGAAATAGTATGAGACACTGGCAAGGATGCGTCTAAGGATGTGGGGTAAGGTGCCTAAAAATTTGAAAAAATGCAAAACGCTTTAGAATTGTAACTTGTAAATTGTAAAATTGCACTTTTTTGCAAAACGCTTTACAATTATGAAGCGTTTTGCATACGAAGTGGCCGGTTTTGGACGCGGGTTTGAAAGTCAGTATAGTGATCCTTTTCCCCTGGCGGCTCGCGGCAGCGAGCCGAAAAATTTAGAAATTTGGGACTGAAAGATGCGATTTTAGACGCATCTTTCGTCGAGCTATTTTACGACTGGTTGTTGCCTAAATGTTCAGTTTTGGACGGGACGGCGGTGGCGTGTTTTGTGGCCTGTACCTTGCCGCCGCCGCCGCCGAACTGACAAATAGCAGGCAATAGCCCTTTTAAGGTGCCGACTTAGGACGATTAAGATTGGCCTTATTTATGATGCACCACGCATCGACACCGACACACGCCGAGACAAAGGAAGAAAGAGCGGCGAGACCGACGGCAGTGTTTTTCTTTACGCTTTAAAGTAGTGGTTCGTCACACTAGTTTATTTATTGGCCCTTGTGACGCCAACACTCACTTTTATATGTGGGTCTTTTCACGCAGCTTCCCATTTCACGATCTGGTATTTGCAAATTCTTTTTTTCTCTTTTGCTGCTGCTGCTGCTGCTGCTGCTGCTGCAAAAAGAGAAGCCAGAATTTCCCACCGGACACCACGTGGAGGTTCCAGATCACGTCCAGCACTTTTTTGCACTTTTACACTTTTACCATGACTAGACGGGTGATGGTGGTGATGGTGCCTTTCTTCGCCCGCCTCGTGATGCCCCTTTGTATTCATTGGTACTTGCGTATGGAGTACACACACGTGTGGGGGTTCTAGAGTTGGCATCATTTTATTCACCACATTATTCACCCTTCAACATAGGCACCTTTCTAGACGCATCTTACGCTACTTTTTTATGGCGCGACGGTGCCTAAGCGCTGCATATGTGAGCGCGTGTATATCACGCACACTCACATATACAACCTAGAAAAGGATAGTAACTGAGTAGAAGACGTTGTGTTTTAATAAATCGCTTCAGAATTTAGAAACGCTCTTTCTTAAAGCGAGTCGCGTCGCCTTGCCTTGCCTTGCCTTGCCTTGCCTTGGCGTTCGTGGGACTTGCAATGATAAAATTATTATTTTCGATTAATTTTTTAAAATTTATTAATTAATAAATTTATTTTTTTAATTAAATATTTAATCATTTTATATTAAATTATTTAATTTTTTTTTCTCACACTTTTTCGATTAATATTTTAAATTTAATTTTAATTTTCAATTAAATTTTATAAATTTTTTCTATTTCGACTTTTCATAAGACTAAAATCATCATCATCATCATCATCATCATCATCATCATCACCGCCGCGGCCGTGCAACACGCGTGCACACACGAAGATCATTATCATAACCACCAGTTCGCGCCCCTACTAGAACAATGAGCATACACGTGGTAATGGTTTTTTTTTTTAAATTAACTAAAATCAAATTTAAATGTTACAATACTTTATTGTGACATTTTAAAAACGCTCAAAATATATAAATATATATATATATATTTATTTTTCGATTATTTTTAAAATAAATTTAAAAAAAATTTTTTTTCTCATTAAATAGATGATTATTAATTAAATTTAGTCGTTTACTCAATCACAAATGTATACGAATCGAAGTAATTCATTTTAGAATAAATTTCATTTATTTTATCGAATTAAGTGAAAAATGATGAAAAAAACTTTTTTTATCAAAAATTATATTCTACATATGTTTTAAAAGTAATTTAGTGAAAAAAAATCAACTAAAAAAAAAAAGTCATTTTCGATCAAAATCTCGACTAAGTGCCGACTATTTCTGAAGCGTTTTGCATAAAGATAACGTCCTCTACTCAGTTACTTACATTGCACCCAATTTTACTCTCTATTTCGATTCACACTCGATTAACGCGCCGCCGCCCCTAGCTACTTACGCTGGCTGCAGCCGACGCGCTGCATTACGCGCGACGCTGCTATATACATACAGCGCGTCTACGCACGCGTTATAGGCACCGACGGTGCCCAAAATAACTTTTTTTCGTAAAAAATTTTTTGAAAAAATTTCTGAAGCGTTTTATCAAAACAAAACGTCCTCTACTCAGTTTGTTACCTTTCCTAGGGTGTAAACTGGAGT
>CAXIVU010000015.1:5000-7500 GCA_964035795.1 Pterobdella sp. o SKG-2022
GAATCGAATCGAATCGAAAATGTATAACCTCGACGATTTCAGTCCGAAATCGAGTGATTTTTTGCGAGCGCTTTTTTGCTTTTACGCTTTTCGCCCTATACGCCGGCAAGGTGTAAACGGGCATAAAAGACGCAGCAAGTAGCACGATATCGCTTCGTTCATGGTGCATTTTGTTATGCCTTTGGCGGAAACAAAATTGCTGATCTGTCTGTCATTTTATAGTCGTTTTAGGACTACATTCGCGTTCAATTTGGACCCGTAGACGCTTGGGCGCCTTTTGATGGTATCTATTGGCGTCGCCGATTGCCGGATGCTAAAGAATCTCAGCCTAGCGTCGCACTCGTAGCCATTCGTACGTTCATAGCCTACCAAAAGACCACGTACGGCAAACTTGTCGGACAAAAGATGTCGAGTCGGTGAAAAAATTAAATTTTTTCACCGCCCTACTTTTGCACTCCAGTTTACACCCTAGGAAAGGTAACAAACTGAGTAGAGGACGTTTTGTTTTGATAAAACGCTTCAGAAATTTTTTCAAAAAATTTTTTACGAAAAAAAGTTATTTTGGGCACCGTCGGTGCCTATAACGCGTGCGTAGACGCGCTGTATGTATATAGCAGCGTCGCGCGTAATGCAGCGCGTCGGCTGCAGCCAGCGTAAGTAGCTAGGGGCGGCGGCGCGTTAATCGAGTGTGAATCGAAATAGAGAGTAAAATTGGGTGCAATGTAAGTAACTGAGTAGAGGACGTTATCTTTATGCAAAACGCTTCAGAAATAGTCGGCACTTAGTCGAGATTTTGATCGAAAATGACTTTTTTTTTTAGTTGATTTTTTTTCACTAAATTACTTTTAAACATATGTAGAATATAATTTTTGATAAAAAAAGTTTTTTCATCATTTTTCACTTAATTCGATAAAATAAATGAAATTTATTCTAAAATGAATTACTTCGATTCGTATACATTTGTGATTGAGTAAACGACTAAATTTAATTAATAATCATCTATTTAATGAGAAAAAAAATTTTTTTTAAATTTATTTTAAAAATAATCGAAAAATAAATATATATATATATATTTATATATTTTGAGCGTTTTTAAAATGTCACAATAAAGTATTGTAACATTTAAATTTGATTTTAGTTAATTTAAAAAAAAAAACCATTACCACGTGTATGCTCATTGTTCTAGTAGGGGCGCGAACTGGTGGTTATGATAATGATCTTCGTGTGTGCACGCGTGTTGCACGGCCGCGGCGGTGATGATGATGATGATGATGATGATGATGATGATGATTTTAGTCTTATGAAAAGTCGAAATAGAAAAAATTTATAAAATTTAATTGAAAATTAAAATTAAATTTAAAATATTAATCGAAAAAGTGTGAGAAAAAAAAATTAAATAATTTAATATAAAATGATTAAATATTTAATTAAAAAAATAAATTTATTAATTAATAAATTTTAAAAAATTAATCGAAAATAATAATTTTATCATTGCAAGTCCCACGAACGCCAAGGCAAGGCAAGCAAGGCAAGGCAAGGCGACGCGACTCGCTTTAAGAAAGAGCGTTTCTAAATTCTGAAGCGATTTATTAAAACACAACGTCTTCTACTCAGTTACTATCCTTTTCTAGGTTGTATATGTGAGTGTGCGTGATATACACGCGCTCACATATGCAGCGCTTAGGCACCGTCGCGCCATAAAAAAGTAGCGTAAGATGCGTCTAGAAAGGTGCCTATGTTGAAGGGTGAATAATGTGGTGAATAAAATGATGCCAACTCTAGAACCCCCACACGTGTGTGTACTCCATACGCAAGTACCAATGAATACAAAGGGGCATCACGAGGCGGGCGAAGAAAGGCACCATCACCACCATCACCCGTCTAGTCATGGTAAAAGTGTAAAAGTGCAAAAAAGTGCTGGACGTGATCTGGAACCTCCACGTGGTGTCCGGTGGGAAATTCTGGCTTCTCTTTTTGCAGCAGCAGCAGCAGCAGCAGCAGCAGCAAAAGAGAAAAAAAGAATTTGCAAATACCAGATCGTGAAATGGAAGCTGCGTGAAAAGACCCACATATAAAAGTGAGTGTTGGCGTCACAAGGGCCAATAAATAAACTAGTGTGACGAACCACTACTTTAAAGCGTAAAGAAAAACACTGCCGTCGGTCTCGCCGCTCTTTCTTCCTTTGTCTCGGCGTGTGTCGGTGTCGATGCGTGGTGCATCATAAATAAGGCCAATCTTAATCGTCCTAAGTCGGCACCTTAAAAGGGCTATTGCCTGCTATTTGTCAGTTCGGCGGCGGCGGCGGCAAGGTACAGGCCACAAAACACGCCACCGCCGTCCCGTCCAAAACTGAACATTTAGGCAACAACCAGTCGTAAAATAGCTCGACGAAAGATGCGTCTAAAATCGCATCTTTCAGTCCCAAATTTCTAAATTTTTCGGCTCGCTGCCGCGAGCCGCCAGGGGAAAAGGATCACTATACTGACTTTCAAACCCGCGT
>CAXIVU010000016.1:0-5000 GCA_964035795.1 Pterobdella sp. o SKG-2022
TTCGGCTTTGCAACCATACTTCCCCCGGAATCCAAAATCTTTGGTTTCCCGGAGACTGCCCGCGGGGTCATACGAACAACTCCCACGGATCGTCAGACGACATCGTTTATGGTCAGAACTACGACGGTATCTGATCGTCTTCGAACCTCTGACTTTCGTTCTTGATTAATGAGGACATTCTTGGCAGATGCTTTCGCAGTAGTTCGTCCTACAGTGATCCAAGAATTTCACCTCTAACACTGTAATACGAATGCCCCCGTCTGTCTCTCTTAATCATTACCTCGTATTCCTAAAACCAACAAAATAGAACAGAGGTCCTATTCCATTATTCCATGCACTACTATTCAGGCTATGCATGCCTGCTTTAAGCACTCTAATTTTTTCAAAGTAAACATTCCGACCGCAGCGTGCATACGTTTAAGCACACCCGCCTTGGACCGGCAGATTAGTCAGGTACGATAGCTACACGTTTAAGTGAGCCATCGTCCTAGACCAGAGATTCAACTACGAGCTTTTTAACTGCAACAACTTTAATATACGCTATTGGAGCTGGAATTACCGCGGCTGCTGGCACCAGACTTGCCCTCCAATTGATCCTCATTAAAGGATTTAAATTCGACTCATTCCAATTACGAGGCCTCATATGAGACTCGTATTGTTATTTTTCGTCACTACCTCCCTGTGTTAGGAATGGGTAATTTGCGCGCCTGCTGCCTTCCTTGGATGTGGTAGCCGTTTCTCATGCTCCCTCTCCGGAATCGAACCCTGATTCCCCGTTACCCGTTACAACCATGGTAAGCATATCACATACCATCGAAAGTTGATAGGGCACACACTTGAATGATCCGTCGCCGACGCTAGGTCGTGCGATCAGCTGTAATTTATTCAGAGTCACCAAAATTGACGAGCCGTGAGACTCGATTGATTTTGATCTAATAAACGCGCCCTTTCCGTAAGGTCGGAGCTTTAGTGCATGTATTAGCTCTAGAATTACCACAGTTATCCAAGTAAATTTTTACGATCAAATAAATCATGGGTGGCCTAATGAGCCATTCGCAGCTTCACTATTTTAAAGTTTGTGCTTAGACATGCATGGCTTAATCTTTGAGACAAGCATATAACTACTGGCAGGATCAACCAGGTAATACACGACGACGACGATTAGCACGATTGGCCATCGAAACTATGGGAATAGAGGCGCGGCGCGTCTAAAAGCTTCATTAAGGCCTATGTCACTCACTCACTCACTCACTTTAGCACTCTTTGCCATTCGACCAAATTCGACCGTCGTTTTGGCAGCCCTTATCGCCTTTAATGAACGCTTCAACTGGACACCCACAACTTTTAGCTAGACAACGCTATAAAACGTGCCTGAAAAAAGCGTGATTTAACGGTGCAAAAGCGTCGGCGAAGACGACCACGAAGACGAAGAAGCGAAGGCGGTGACGGCAGAGAGGCTAGTGTGTGTGTGTGTGTGTGTGTGTGTGTAAGGCGCGAAAGCAATTAGGCGACGACTATCGCCATAGTTTCGAATTGAATCGAATCGAATCGAAAATGTATAACCTCGACGATTTCAGTCCGAAATCGAGTGATTTTTTGCGAGCGCTTTTTTGCTTTTACGCTTTTCGCCCTATACGCCGGCAAGGTGTAAACGGGCATAAAAGACGCAGCAAGTAGCACGATATCGCTTCGTTCATGGTGCATTTTGTTATGCCTTTGGCGGAAACAAAATTGCTGATCTGTCTGTCATTTTATAGTCGTTTTAGGACTACATTCGCGTTCAATTTGGACCCGTAGACGCTTGGGCGCCTTTTGATGGTATCTATTGGCGTCGCCGATTGCCGGATGCTAAAGAATCTCAGCCTAGCGTCGCACTCGTAGCCATTCGTACGTTCATAGCCTACCAAAAGACCACGTACGGCAAACTTGTCGGACAAAAGATGTCGAGTCGGTGAAAAAAATTAAATTTTTTCACCGCCCTACTTTTGCACTCCAGTTTACACCCTAGGAAAGGTAACAAACTGAGTAGAGGACGTTTTGTTTTGATAAAACGCTTCAGAAATTTTTTCAAAAAATTTTTTACGAAAAAAAGTTATTTTGGGCACCGTCGGTGCCTATAACGCGTGCGTAGACGCGCTGTATGTATATAGCAGCGTCGCGCGTAATGCAGCGCGTCGGCTGCAGCCAGCGTAAGTAGCTAGGGGCGGCGGCGCGTTAATCGAGTGTGAATCGAAATAGAGAGTAAAATTGGGTGCAATGTAAGTAACTGAGTAGAGGACGTTATCTTTATGCAAAACGCTTCAGAAATAGTCGGCACTTAGTCGAGATTTTGATCGAAAATGACTTTTTTTTTTTAGTTGATTTTTTTTCACTAAATTACTTTTAAAACATATGTAGAATATAATTTTTGATAAAAAAAGTTTTTTTCATCATTTTTCACTTAATTCGATAAAATAAATGAAATTTATTCTAAAATGAATTACTTCGATTCGTATACATTTGTGATTGAGTAAACGACTAAATTTAATTAATAATCATCTATTTAATGAGAAAAAAAATTTTTTTTAAATTTATTTTAAAAATAATCGAAAAATAAATATATATATATATATTTATATATTTTGAGCGTTTTTAAAATGTCACAATAAAGTATTGTAACATTTAAATTTGATTTTAGTTAATTTAAAAAAAAAAACCATTACCACGTGTATGCTCATTGTTCTAGTAGGGGCGCGAACTGGTGGTTATGATAATGATCTTCGTGTGTGCACGCGTGTTGCACGGCCGCGGCGGTGATGATGATGATGATGATGATGATGATGATGATGATTTTAGTCTTATGAAAAGTCGAAATAGAAAAAATTTATAAAATTTAATTGAAAATTAAAATTAAATTTAAAATATTAATCGAAAAAGTGTGAGAAAAAAAAATTAAATAATTTAATATAAAATGATTAAATATTTAATTAAAAAAATAAATTTATTAATTAATAAATTTTAAAAAATTAATCGAAAATAATAATTTTATCATTGCAAGTCCCACGAACGCCAAGGCAAGGCAAGGCAAGGCAAGGCAAGGCGACGCGACTCGCTTTAAGAAAGAGCGTTTCTAAATTCTGAAGCGATTTATTAAAACACAACGTCTTCTACTCAGTTACTATCCTTTTCTAGGTTGTATATGTGAGTGTGCGTGATATACACGCGCTCACATATGCAGCGCTTAGGCACCGTCGCGCCATAAAAAAGTAGCGTAAGATGCGTCTAGAAAGGTGCCTATGTTGAAGGGTGAATAATGTGGTGAATAAAATGATGCCAACTCTAGAACCCCCACACGTGTGTGTACTCCATACGCAAGTACCAATGAATACAAAGGGGCATCACGAGGCGGGCGAAGAAAGGCACCATCACCACCATCACCCGTCTAGTCATGGTAAAAGTGTAAAAGTGCAAAAAAGTGCTGGACGTGATCTGGAACCTCCACGTGGTGTCCGGTGGGAAATTCTGGCTTCTCTTTTTGCAGCAGCAGCAGCAGCAGCAGCAGCAGCAAAAGAGAAAAAAAGAATTTGCAAATACCAGATCGTGAAATGGGAAGCTGCGTGAAAAGACCCACATATAAAAGTGAGTGTTGGCGTCACAAGGGCCAATAAATAAACTAGTGTGACGAACCACTACTTTAAAGCGTAAAGAAAAACACTGCCGTCGGTCTCGCCGCTCTTTCTTCCTTTGTCTCGGCGTGTGTCGGTGTCGATGCGTGGTGCATCATAAATAAGGCCAATCTTAATCGTCCTAAGTCGGCACCTTAAAAGGGCTATTGCCTGCTATTTGTCAGTTCGGCGGCGGCGGCGGCAAGGTACAGGCCACAAAACACGCCACCGCCGTCCCGTCCAAAACTGAACATTTAGGCAACAACCAGTCGTAAAATAGCTCGACGAAAGATGCGTCTAAAATCGCATCTTTCAGTCCCAAATTTCTAAATTTTTCGGCTCGCTGCCGCGAGCCGCCAGGGGAAAAGGATCACTATACTGACTTTCAAACCCGCGTCCAAAACCGGCCACTTCGTATGCAAAACGCTTCATAATTGTAAAGCGTTTTGCAAAAAAGTGCAATTTTACAATTTACAAGTTACAATTCTAAAGCGTTTTGCATTTTTTCAAATTTTTAGGCACCTTACCCCACATCCTTAGACGCATCCTTGCCAGTGTCTCATACTATTTCATCCCTTCGGCCACATACGCCGCCACTTGCGGCAGAGTCATTTCCATCTATCAATGCGTCCACTGTCTGTGTCTGTGTCAATCGCTTCAGTCAGCAGCCGCGTATAATCGAGATCTATTGCAGCATCGTGCCTTATTTTCACAAAACTTCAACAAAAACGCTCACTCACCTTATCAATATCAATATCAATGGGCAAACAAGTCATTCTTCTCACATATTCAAACTCCATCTCTTCTAAGCAACAACGCATTGGCAAAGTTATCGTCGAACCGTCAGCCTAAATTTCACTCAAAATTTGACCACACGATGCGTCTCACATTCCAATGAGACTTAGTCGTAGGTTACACGCAGTCACACGCAGTCACACCCAGTCACACGCAGTCACACGCAGTCACACCCAGTCACACCCAGTCACACGCAGTCACACGCAGTCACACGCAGTCACACCCAGTCACACCCAGTCACACCCAGTCACACGCAGTCACACACACGTTGGCAATACTTCGTGTATGATCTGCGTGTTTTTCAGACAATGGAATATTGGGCCTTGTTACGCCCGCGAAAGAAATCGAGAGACTGTTGGGTGCCTGGTTAGAGTATCGAATGGCTAGAGACGGCTTGGCATTTGCAAGTAAGTATGTATGCGCCTGGCGGGGTGTGGCGCAATGTGGTGGGCGGCGAGTGTCAGCGGCAGTAGGGCTTCATTTAATAATAGTAATAACAATAATCAAATAGATGGCGAAGAATGTTCGTCTATAGCGAACAAATCTTCGAGTCAAGAGGCT
>CAXIVU010000016.1:12500-15346 GCA_964035795.1 Pterobdella sp. o SKG-2022
TACGGCAAACTTGTCGGACAAAAGATGTCGAGTCGGTGAAAAAAATTAAATTTTTTCACCGCCCTACTTTTGCACTCCAGTTTACACCCTAGGAAAGGTAACAAACTGAGTAGAGGACGTTTTGTTTTGATAAAACGCTTCAGAAATTTTTTCAAAAAATTTTTTACGAAAAAAAGTTATTTTGGGCACCGTCGGTGCCTATAACGCGTGCGTAGACGCGCTGTATGTATATAGCAGCGTCGCGCGTAATGCAGCGCGTCGGCTGCAGCCAGCGTAAGTAGCTAGGGGCGGCGGCGCGTTAATCGAGTGTGAATCGAAATAGAGAGTAAAATTGGGTGCAATGTAAGTAACTGAGTAGAGGACGTTATCTTTATGCAAAACGCTTCAGAAATAGTCGGCACTTAGTCGAGATTTTGATCGAAAATGACTTTTTTTTTTTAGTTGATTTTTTTTCACTAAATTACTTTTAAAACATATGTAGAATATAATTTTTGATAAAAAAAGTTTTTTTCATCATTTTTCACTTAATTCGATAAAATAAATGAAATTTATTCTAAAATGAATTACTTCGATTCGTATACATTTGTGATTGAGTAAACGACTAAATTTAATTAATAATCATCTATTTAATGAGAAAAAAAATTTTTTTTAAATTTATTTTAAAAATAATCGAAAAATAAATATATATATATATATTTATATATTTTGAGCGTTTTTAAAATGTCACAATAAAGTATTGTAACATTTAAATTTGATTTTAGTTAATTTAAAAAAAAAAACCATTACCACGTGTATGCTCATTGTTCTAGTAGGGGCGCGAACTGGTGGTTATGATAATGATCTTCGTGTGTGCACGCGTGTTGCACGGCCGCGGCGGTGATGATGATGATGATGATGATGATGATGATGATGATTTTAGTCTTATGAAAAGTCGAAATAGAAAAAATTTATAAAATTTAATTGAAAATTAAAATTAAATTTAAAATATTAATCGAAAAAGTGTGAGAAAAAAAAATTAAATAATTTAATATAAAATGATTAAATATTTAATTAAAAAAATAAATTTATTAATTAATAAATTTTAAAAAATTAATCGAAAATAATAATTTTATCATTGCAAGTCCCACGAACGCCAAGGCAAGGCAAGGCAAGGCAAGGCAAGGCGACGCGACTCGCTTTAAGAAAGAGCGTTTCTAAATTCTGAAGCGATTTATTAAAACACAACGTCTTCTACTCAGTTACTATCCTTTTCTAGGTTGTATATGTGAGTGTGCGTGATATACACGCGCTCACATATGCAGCGCTTAGGCACCGTCGCGCCATAAAAAAGTAGCGTAAGATGCGTCTAGAAAGGTGCCTATGTTGAAGGGTGAATAATGTGGTGAATAAAATGATGCCAACTCTAGAACCCCCACACGTGTGTGTACTCCATACGCAAGTACCAATGAATACAAAGGGGCATCACGAGGCGGGCGAAGAAAGGCACCATCACCACCATCACCCGTCTAGTCATGGTAAAAGTGTAAAAGTGCAAAAAAGTGCTGGACGTGATCTGGAACCTCCACGTGGTGTCCGGTGGGAAATTCTGGCTTCTCTTTTTGCAGCAGCAGCAGCAGCAGCAGCAGCAGCAAAAGAGAAAAAAAGAATTTGCAAATACCAGATCGTGAAATGGGAAGCTGCGTGAAAAGACCCACATATAAAAGTGAGTGTTGGCGTCACAAGGGCCAATAAATAAACTAGTGTGACGAACCACTACTTTAAAGCGTAAAGAAAAACACTGCCGTCGGTCTCGCCGCTCTTTCTTCCTTTGTCTCGGCGTGTGTCGGTGTCGATGCGTGGTGCATCATAAATAAGGCCAATCTTAATCGTCCTAAGTCGGCACCTTAAAAGGGCTATTGCCTGCTATTTGTCAGTTCGGCGGCGGCGGCGGCAAGGTACAGGCCACAAAACACGCCACCGCCGTCCCGTCCAAAACTGAACATTTAGGCAACAACCAGTCGTAAAATAGCTCGACGAAAGATGCGTCTAAAATCGCATCTTTCAGTCCCAAATTTCTAAATTTTTCGGCTCGCTGCCGCGAGCCGCCAGGGGAAAAGGATCACTATACTGACTTTCAAACCCGCGTCCAAAACCGGCCACTTCGTATGCAAAACGCTTCATAATTGTAAAGCGTTTTGCAAAAAAGTGCAATTTTACAATTTACAAGTTACAATTCTAAAGCGTTTTGCATTTTTTCAAATTTTTAGGCACCTTACCCCACATCCTTAGACGCATCCTTGCCAGTGTCTCATACTATTTCATCCCTTCGGCCACATACGCCGCCACTTGCGGCAGAGTCATTTCCATCTATCAATGCGTCCACTGTCTGTGTCTGTGTCAATCGCTTCAGTCAGCAGCCGCGTATAATCGAGATCTATTGCAGCATCGTGCCTTATTTTCACAAAACTTCAACAAAAACGCTCACTCACCTTATCAATATCAATATCAATGGGCAAACAAGTCATTCTTCTCACATATTCAAACTCCATCTCTTCTAAGCAACAACGCATTGGCAAAGTTATCGTCGAACCGTCAGCCTAAATTTCACTCAAAATTTGACCACACGATGCGTCTCACATTCCAATGAGACTTAGTCGTAGGTTACACGCAGTCACACGCAGTCACACCCAGTCACACGCAGTCACACGCAGTCACACCCAGTCACACCCAGTCACACGCAGTCACACGCAGTCACACGCAGTCACACCCAGTCACACCCAGTCACACCCAGTCACACGCAGTCACACACACGTTGGCAATACTTCGTGTATGATCTGCGTGTTTTTCAGACAATGGAATATTGGGCC
>CAXIVU010000017.1:0-13253 GCA_964035795.1 Pterobdella sp. o SKG-2022
AATAACTGACATAGTAATTTTGCTCAAGAACACATTCATAATTCTTCTAATTCGAAAACTGTGAGTAAATGCACCACTTATAAACACCATTCGTCATCCCAAAGTTGGATAGCGAGTATTTTCAATGATGTTTAGTTAAAATTTAGATTCGTGCATTCCTTTTTCCGCAATCCCTGAATTGAAACATATACCCTTCAGAAATTTAGCCAATACTATGAAAAAAGAGACTTTGTCAAGCATATGTATAAATTAATTTGATCTTGTCACCATTAACTTATTCAAGTGATCATTCAATATGACGAACATAACCAGCGGTTGGCATGTCAATAGTTTGATTTTTTATGCATAGAAAACAGTACTCACTGATAGCGTTACCAGAAAAGAACAAAATTTTTGCCCAGATCTTTATTTGAGGTCAGTGTATAATTCTAAGCTTATTGTGAGCTGTGACATTGATCTGTAACCAACGTACAGGCATGTTACATCAGGCTATGTTATTTTCATACATGAACGGTGATGTCATCGCATAAAGTCACAATATTCGTGGGTAATAAGATCAATAAAACTTATTATCCATTCACTAGATTGATAAGTGTAACAGAGCAAAACTAATGGATTCAGTATGAAGTTTGACAACTCAATGTTTTTCATTGAATACAATATTTTACATTGTTGTTTTAGACTCGATATCAACAGCGAAAAGTGGTGTGATAAACCAAGGTGCTACCCTTGAGGAAATGTGACTTTGCCATTGAACCCTGCATATATTTTTGTTTTCATGGGTTTAGTTTACTTATTGAGTTTTGTTTATTAAAAAATTACTTACCTTGTAAGTTTATCCTGTAATCCTTATTCTCAATGAATGCATTCACATCAATTTCATATAATTCCGTAAATAATTTGGATAGAGTAGCCTCAAGCTGGTGATTTGGAAGATTCGTGAACCTGCATATAAAGAATTACATGTTCGATCTACATCAAGAGTGTGGTGTAACAAAAAATCATGGACAATAGTAATTTGAATGATTTTCTGTTATAAAACTTCATGGCAGAAGAAAGATTGAGGAAGAAATATGGGTCAAACAAATGGACTGAAAATGAATCACCATTTTTCAATGACATAATAAAATGCAAAGACTGTGAGTGGAAAGCGAAGTTGTATCAAGCGGTTCTCAGATAAGACCAAGTCAGATGAAATATAGCAATGAACACTGAAAAATGATTGTTTAAAAAGATAGATACAAATATGATATACATATAAATTCACTTGAGGTTAAAGAAGTTTCGTAACCCACTAATATTCGTTATACGTTAAAACAGCCGCCTCGATCTAAAAGTAGGTGAAAGAAATTCGCACATTAATCACATTTTGAAAGCGCTCATCGTAATCAGTATTTGTGAGAATTAATTTCATTTTCCAAGAAATTATGTTCACATTATGGTTGGATAGATGATACGCTATTTATTGATGTTGATGTGTCTACTCACCAGTAATGAAGTACACGGAATAAAATAGCTAAATGAGTATCGATTTACTCAACATAAGACCATTGGGTTTTTGAAAATTTTTTTGTTATGAATGAACAATTTTAAGTTTAGTGGTTAAGTGGTGTCAAACAAGGGAGGACGTTTCCTTTAGAATGGGATAAGAATGAACTACGAACATAGCGTTTAGTGTTTATGGGTATTATAAAGTTAGTTGTCATGTTAATTTAAAAAATATGAACGGTGCACACATAATATACAAACTGACAAAAGTATTCGATTAAATATGACTACTTGATTCACTTACTTTGCAAAGACTATTCCGAGGCTTGTAAATAAAAGATAAGATATCAAGATGTATAGAACTATCGGTTTCATATTTTGATAGTTTCTCGGGCCAGAATATTTGAAATCTTCAAATCCCTATAATTTATATTGTGTTTTAAATGAGAAAATTCAATTTTGATTGGTTTTTGTATAAAGCAATAATACGATACAATACATTCAATTCATAGTAAGCGTGTCATCGCCCACACTTATAGAGTTACGGAAAGCGCGTCATGTCAGTAAGCTGATTGCATACCCAACTTTGAACAAGAATCCAAACCAATCATGTGAAATAAACGGGCTAATCATAAATATCAAAATAAAAAGATATTTTACCTAATTTTAAAGGGAAAATAACCCTATCGCATGCAAGAAAGACAAGAATTCATGCATATATTCTAATGATCTTCCTCAAGTTGAAATTGTCCTCAAAAATGCGTTTTTCTGCCTTTTAATCTAATAATGTGAAGACAGGTTAGGTGCGAACATACAGTGAATGCAATTACTCGAATATTCACAGTGATTTAGTCTTTGTCCATAAGGCATCTGATCTCGAGAATAAACATCAATTTAATGGTTTTTGATGATGAATTTTGAAAATTTAAATTCTTTTATTGCCGTAATAAAATCTTTTCACATTATGATTTGAGAACCATTCTAACACTATTCATCTAGTATCCAGAACTCCTTATTATAAAAATCCAAACGCCCTATAGCCATCAAGGTGACAATATCTCAAACTGCATGAGTTATTTTTCTAGCATAGGCGAAAAGAGTTAAAAATGTAATGTATATTAAACAAAAGTGTTTTAACCTGCTTGTTTGATATGAAAACGTAATCAGCCAAATGTTTTTTTATTTGTAATGCATTTCAGGAATTTAGTTGATGAAGTGTGGATACACGATCAATAATATCTTGACCTTTTGAACCGATAAGAAGATTCCTAGCAAATATTTAATCGTGGTTGTTGTTAGGGCAATAGCGTATCAGTAGCTAGATAACTTTCCATTTACGGAATGCGGTTTGAATTAATTGTTGATGAATTAAGTCAGATAGCACTTCTCTAAGGACGTTGTACTGCAACACACGAACGAAGGTTATCTGCTTGAAATGAAGTACATGCCCAAAGAATGTTGACCTGAAATGTAGGAGAATATTTTCAAGTTTGACTGCAAAGCATCTAATTAACAGTAACCATCATAAAGAAACAAATGTTGCCTTTAAAGTGATTAGCGAAAAATCCAACAACGCGTTTTGAATGTTTTGCTTATGCAGTCACAATGAGAAAAAGGAAGCCCAACCTATAGGTGCACAAATAGCTACAGACTATCTTGGTGGTTCCCATCTGACTTTAGTTCCATTACCTTACCAGTTTGACGATTTACTGGAAATTTTCATTTCATTACTCCACTTAACTATGATTCTTTTTATTGTAAGAGATACAGATATTTTTAGATTTTACCAACTGCTTTAGGACTATTGAATTTAGCTTATGATTCAGTTATTTAGCACCTTGTTTATGACTACGCTGTTAGTATTTGGCATGATATCACAGAATACACAAGGTTAATTATATCCTTTTCACTTGATTTTCTTTGCACTTTTAAATATCTTGAATTGTGTTCCACAAACTTTGTTAAAGCATGAACTACCAAGTGCTCCTCCTAAAACCCTGCAAATGTTTACGCATCTTACGGAAAATCAGCTCTCACTGGTGGTATTCTCGACTGAATATGTGATTGATTACTTTTCGATTTTTAGAAGATATCAAACAATTCAGTTTATGGCAGGAGGTTCCAACTAATCCTTTCCATTCAGTTGAGTGTAAACGAACGTAAATACTTTAGAGTTCGATCGGTCATTTTTTGGTCAGGGATTATTGCTGCAAGTAACGTTTCACTTAAAAACGTAATCAGTATTCATTCTTTTTAAATAGTCATGTAAGTGGTAGAATGCCTGAAGGTGAAAATAATACGTGGCCATTAGTCAAGCTCATGACTGTAGAACCGCGCATCCGAGTCGTTATGTCCATCGATGGACACAGCAGACATCGAAGGTTTGTTTCCCCGATCTAGAGAGATTTTATGAATTGGTAATGAATTCAAAAGATGTATTACGAGTTCAGCATGTGGTTAGTATTCGGTAAAACCAAAAAAATTAAATTTCAACAAATGTACTTAGTATTATTTACCAAGTGATGTAAATTTTATAATTCAGTAAGCACCTCCACAAATGCCCCTTAGACTATGTCCGAAAACCCACCAATAGATGGTGATAGCCCGAAGGAACTCCATATCCTGAAACGACGTGAAGTAGTCAGTGGAGATGAATTAATGACAGAAAATCTTGGAAAACGTGTTAACATTCTCATCAGAGAACTCGCTACATTGTTCTTGGGGGTATGGAAGCAAAACTTAAGGAAAGTCTATCGCAATATCTGTGGCAACTACAGCATTATCAGTTTTATTTAAATGGCTCCAAAGTTGTTGATGTCGATTTAACTTGCATCCGAATTAAAATGGATAGATTCAGGTAAAACAGACCAAGTTTTGTGCTGATCATGGTTGGTGTGATGAGATTTTCACACTTCGTCAGTTGTAAGAATATAGCTACAAATAACTAAAGGCCAACAATTATTATGTTTGTGGACATTTTAGGTGCTTTTAATTCCCCTGGGAGGAATGAACTGTGTGACTGTTTGTTGGGATATGGAAGCTCTACAAACACTCCTCTAGAAAATTTAGTGTATATGAAGAATTGCTACTACATTTTAATTAATTAATTAATTCTTCCTCTCTTTTTATTTCTCTTGACCAGCGCCATTGACGATATGATTCACAAAAGATTGCAAAATATACCTGGTCGTCTTCATGAACTTTAACCAGGAAACAAGGTTGTAGTATTTGAACCTACTGACGATTTTGACTGATTTGGTAATGTGTGCCATATGTTGGACCGCTTTAAGATTGATTTGTCATGGCATAGTATGTACCTTGTACCTTCAAATTGTTATTAGCTTCTACAGGATTGGCAGGGCTTATACATGTCTCAGCTATGCAAAATGATAAATCAGACATTATTGAAAGGCTTGTATATGAAGAAAGTTTTATTTCATATTGTAAAGGTTTTGGAATACAGAACGCTATACTCATGAGAACGCAGTGATTCGCATTCACAAACGAGTGTCATTTCTGGCACCTATGTTATATGAAACCCTAGTTTAAGAAGTGTGTGCATAATTAAACATGGTTGTTGTACTAGTCTAATCTGAATGGAAGAGCTTGCCGCCAGTTGGCATTTAGCAAAACGTCTCAGAAACTGCTTGCTTCTGGTAGGAGTATTGTATGAGGAATGATTTTGTGAGATATCGGGCTCTCCAAACTGATAAGAATTTCCTTGACAATGTAACATTCCCACATCACCCACGTTAGTCAAATTATGTCCTGCGAACAATCCCCTCCCCTCAAATTTTCCCTCACCGCATCCAATTAGTAGCTGTTCGAACGCAATAATAATCATAGCAACACCGTCACACAAGAAACTGAACATCAAAATAATCACTATTCTATAATAACAACCAATATTCTTGATTACACTGATGGAACTGGATGAACTAAGGTCATTTTTGATGAAACATTTATCTATCGATGCATACTAGTTTTCCATCTACCCATGTTTGTGTCTATGTTTTTAATGGAAGTACTTCAATTTTAGGTACTTCATCGTACCTAGAATCGTGTTTTCTGCCTTTTTTTGGAATGAATTTTGCTTCTTAATTAAACTTAAACATTTTTCTAAGTTTTTACCACCAAGTGGGTTACATGACATGAGCTAAAATTCAGTACTGACCACAAATAAGCTTGAGAAGTTTTTCTATTGCCAAAAAGTGCTATTCCAAAAATATATAAATTCGCAGGCACTTTTTTACTATCAGTTCTTAGAACACCATTCATACAAGAAGAATCATTATGTCTTTCTGGATGAGATTAAACATACACATCATGCTAAAATTGAAGACTCTGAAGAATTTGTGGCACATTATGATTTTTATTTTATCCAATTTTATTAATTAGAAGAAAGTCTCACTAAGAACAAGTGTGGTGATTTCAATATGTGAGATTCTTACTGTACTGAAGTATTTTCTACGTTTCCATCAATACAATCCTCTGGAAATCAATCAGTAATAAACCACTTTACTGGATACACTTAATTGCTTCTTTAATGCATAAATAGACTCTGAACAAATGCTCCATTTGGCTTATGACCAGTTACGTCTGACGTTACTAAGGTTGCATTTGATTATATTCATTTGGATAAAACTGTTCACTCCGTAAAGGAATGTTTCAAACGATTCATTAATTACGCATTTTAGTTTCAGACCTGTTGTAGAAATATGCAAGTGAAATATTATCAAATTTTTAAATTATGTGTCTTTATTGGAATCTATTTACGTTATTTTGGGCTGGAAAATTTGCGTTCTCATTGCTTTTTAAGTGCAACTGCCAACTTAACAATTAGAACGTGTAGTACGTCAAAGAAACAAAAAATAGTGTGCCTTCATGGCTTCCAAATAACTGTCGTGTTGACCGTAAATTTTTGTACCTAAAGTATAGAAATTCCTTTATCATAGTGCACATGTCTGATGGCCTTTAAAAAAATAATTGCATGAATTTCTAAGATAGATGTGGAATACGGAATGAAATTGATCAAATGCAAACAGTATTCACAAAAAAATCCGATTTTTTATTGTAAAGAATATTTTTTTCTTTATTTAGATCAGATGCTAACGGAGAACGAGTGGCACTTCATACAATCATTGCATATCAACCACAGTAGGTGTAAACAAACTCCCTTTAAGTGAAATGGCATCACCATCGTCCTGGTAATGGGAAAAATTGTCAAGAGACTTCCGGATTAATGGGGAACTTTAGCCTAATCGCACTATTAGAGCTTCATCAAATGGTAATTAGTTAAATATTTTGTGATAGAATAAAACGGAAGCATCTAGATACGTCAGTGATGTACCTAATTCTGCCGACTAAATTAATCGATTTATGTGTTGCAAGCGCTTTCAATGCTAAAGACCAAACGTTGGTTTTTTTATTACCGAAGAAACATGAATATCAAGACCTGGAATTATAAGTCGAATTTAATTAAAGAATTTGCACTTATTTGAAATAAAATTATAGGCATTACTTAATGAATAACACGGGTTGAACATATTTTTATTGTACCGTCAAAATTAAATATTTATGCTGAACTATTCCAAAATTGCAGATGAAATTTTCTAATGCTGTATAACAGCGATCTTCATCCCTTTATGCTTGAATTCCGGTTTTTAGGAGAAGACTGCCGCACCATATACCATTTTGTGATACTCAAATAACGTTCCCAATCATCATTCATGATGAAAACACAATTAGTTCAAATTTATATATATTACATTCAATAACGTAAAAATTTAGTACAGGATATTCAGTTGAATTTTAACTTGGATAACACGTTGCTACATAGCGACCTTTTCGCATGCACATGATATTTACCCGACATCCATTGATACTGACCTTTGCGGTACCTGATTTTGAAGCCAGAAGTGTGACTGTATACAATGCGAGTTCAAATTCTGGTGATGATCCGAATAACATGGTTCCGATAGGCTTTAGACCATCACGATTTTTATATTTCATAGACAGCAGGTATTCATTGCATCTCTGGTAAGAGAGAAAGCAGAAATTTTTGGTCTGTTAAAGAAATATTATTCATCATAGTTTAAAGATACTTCGGTTGAAGGATACCATTGTTGAAAAGAGACAAAACAACCTTATGTGCAAACGGATAAACGTGGGTTATCGTTATTTGTAGAATTATGAATAAAAAAACAAAAGCTAATTTTTCAATACATGAAAAATGTGTTAAGCGATAATTTAATTTAATAATTCTGAAAGCTTTTAAATGTTGTCAAAAAATTTAATTCCGCTGAATAATCACTTCACTAATTGTTCAACTATGATCTATCTGGATTCATTTATCAAGAATGTGTACCTCAAGTTGCGCACGTCATCAATGAAACAATAAGTATCTGTCAAAAAGCCGACTCAATTATGACATAAATCACATTATTGCGTTCACAAAAATGCATTGTTTGTCTATTTTGTGTGCAACTACATTCACAATCAGTCACTGAAATAATTTTGAGGTGCTACAATCTTCTAATGATATTTTTGTCAAAATAAATGACATACTTTTGGTATTCTTTCCAAGTGAATATTTTCAGGGTCACACAATTATGTATCTGTGCATATATATATAGACCTAACACTGTTGTGACGTGAGTTCGGTCAATTATTGTACTGGCGATGAATTTGTGAAAATGGATTGCAACTACTTATAAGTAGCATAAGTTGCTCATGTGAAGTAATACTTAAATGTACGGTAGCGGTTAGTTTGCGCAATAAACAACTTGCGGACCAACCGTCTTCTTCAACACTAGAAGGAACATCCCATAAAGAAAACCTTCCAAGCTACAACAAATGGTTTCACCTTTCACTTACTATAACGAATCCGCTTGTAAAAAATCACCCCCGTAAACCACAAAAAAGCCATGTTCACGAATATTTGGTTGATATCCCTCCAGAAGGAAATATTTAGATGCCCTCGATTGTGCAATCACATGGTTTTTCAAAACACTTTTTACTTGTGTTATTTGGTCGGAATCAGTAGTGAAGTGATGTATGAATTAGTGTTCATAGGTTTGAAGTAGTTTAATGAAGTTGTCAACCCCAAGGATTCTGGACTGCTGTACTGCTATGCTCACAAAACACTTGGTTTCAAAGACGGTAATTAGATCGGAATAAAAATAATAAAAACAACCTTTGACAATACTTTTGAGCTCTATAGTTGCCGCAGACAAAGCCATAATTTTCCGTCGTAACTAAGAATGTAAGCTATGAAAATTTTTGGGAAGTAACAAACTTTGGTTTTGATGTGACATACATGTAATAGTTTCCATCTTAAGCAGTACTCAAAAAATTAATGAAACCGTCTTTACTAAGTAAAATTTTTTGACTTCGATCCTCTGAACCTCCGAAGAGAAAAAATCGCCCAGAAGGAGACACAACTTATAGTCCGTCGACCATTTTCTTTGAGCAGGGTGTTCTGCATATGTATTTACATACATATATATGCACATATACATATATATATATTTAAGCGAATATGAGAGAAATGTTCAATCTTAAATAGGTCAAATTAAATACCTAATAACAATGAAAATGTTTATACAAACCAAGTTTATCTTGGGTGATATACTAATATACGTGCGACAAAATATAAGTCTATGTTTATGATAAACTATTGGTTGGAAAATAATCAATGGTACTCATAAGTTTTTTGAAGGCAGTTGAATTAACATTAATATGGTACATTCATCCACTCTTGAAACCTCAACTAAAAAATCATCTGCCAAAGTAGACAGCTTTTTTGAGTATCTACCGATTCAAGGTTTCCTTTTGGAGCCAGTTATGCGGGTCTTCCGATCGGGCAGGTATCTATTGAGGCCAAAGAACACCATCCTGCGTGGTGAGAATGGGTTTTGAAAGCTGGCCACTTGAATGAAATAAACAAAGCCTTCTCAGCTTACCGTGAAGTTGAGAGCAAAGTTCTTCAACTGCTCAGCATAGCAGTGTCAATAGGCAATAAAAACAATTAATGAACATCCCTTATACTACCTTGTTCTAAACTTCTAACAGATGTGTGATTTCACCCATTCCTAATTTTTTTATTGAGACACTTATTTTATTTCCTCTCTTCCTAATTTCTTCCTCATTGATTTCACCGATTTTCTACTTCGTCCCTGTCACACCAGCTTTTCGACTTTTGTCTTTAATTGATCCTCAAACTACCGCAATACAAATATTTTGATTATATAACTTATGTTTTCAATCTATGACTATGGCTTGTTGGTCATATTTGGCCATCTTAAATTGTCTAGTTACGCAATAGAAAGAACTCGTCGATGTTTTATCAAAAGCACATGCTTGTTTTGACTTTGTCATTATCAAATGTCTGGGGAATTTTTTCCTAAAGTAACCTCAATACAACTACTGCTTTGATCCAGCCACTAGGAGCGCCAACTGTTGGGTGAATGGACTCTTATCCGGCTGTTACAAGTATACTCACAATATGAATAAGTATGCTGTTGTTCAAACTATTTCACCAATTTCTTTGTAGTCATAGGCAAACCATGAACTTGACTTCAGTTCAGCCCAAACTGGACATGGGGTGCCAAAACTGCTTCAAAGGAATAGTGGCGCTAGTTTTGCTTCTACCATTTGTAGAACAAGGCAGAGAAAAGTTAAACTAAATCACCGTTGAACAGCCCAACTACAACTATATTCATTGCACATTCGTTTCCATTTAGTATTATTTTTCTACATTCTTCTTATCTATAGCTTTTTATATCAGGTTTTATTTATTTATTTTGATTTTCAAACACACTGGCTAGTTCAAATCGTAAGTGCAAATCTGAGTAAACCGGATAAGGTATATTAATGTGACAAATGTTCGATTATTTTGTATGTAGAGACTTGGTTTCTAAACTGTGAGGCTGCGGTTAGGTTCCCACCAGTCTGCGTTGGTGCGCATTGCTGTGGACTTTTGAACAGAAAAAAACAGCATTCCAATGCTCCAGCCGGTTTTTGGCTTACAACCTATTAAAAGATCGATGAACTTCAAAGTGAAAATTATTCTTTTGTTAAATGTAATAAGACATCAAATGCTGAGCGGATATGCAGATCTTTCCCTCAGATTCAAAATTCAATGGGTAGAGATAAAAATATATCCCTCAAAATGTATCTTTATAAAAAATTATTCGTTGTTTAAGCCACTTCAACATGAAAAATGCAAATAATTGAACTGAGAAGTGGATCATATATTCACTCACTTTAGACTTCCAACCGTGGTAATTCAGTTTACCCTCTTTTTCTAGCATATATAATTGAACCCAGTTATGTAGGCCCAAAACCTTGCTTCCTTTTTGCTCTCCAACAAAAACATGTTCAAATGCTGATGAATCTTGAGGTCTGAATGTAGACATGAAAGTATTGCGGTTATCATCGATATACAAAACTTAATACTATACACAGAAAGGAGGAACATATTTGCCAGAAATAGGAACCTTTTATTTCTATAATAACAACGCTTCCATTTGCTATGAATCTTCAAAAAAAGGGCTGAGTGGAATAAATATTCACCTAAATAAATTTCTTCTAGATACCCAGTTTAACCACTGGGTCAGATTATCGCAGAAACAGGAACGTTTGATAAATATATTTATTATTTCATTTCCATAGTTTGATTGCGAGCGCTTGCGTTGACTTATTCAATCTGTCATTCACATTCAATAGTCTTGAAAACAAGTTCAACGGGTTATTGAATTCCTGAAATAATGTTCTTATTCAGATAAAATACTTATGAAACTATTCGTAGTTTCAAAATCAAGGATCGTCATTTAAATTTCATTACCGTCCGATCATATCGAAAAGACGTTTATTGTTATCCTTAAACGGTGCCTCAATTTAACATATAAAATATCATATGACATATATATGTATGACATATGAAATTATGCTGTTAAAAATATCGGTTCACCTACCTTGGTAGCTGTTAGAGCAATGACGGAAGCATGGATTTGGTTCAGTAAACCTCAGGTGGCAAACGCAAATCTGATACATCTGTGGCGCAGAGGTGATGTTTCACTGAAACGTCACGGGTGCAATGCTACCATTTGTTCACTTTTACTGTACAACAAGATTTGGACCTGCTCAAAGTGTTTGATCATCGCTGCTTGCAGCAGTTGGGTATGGTAAGTTGGAATGACAGAGTGAGTAATCTAGAAGTGCGCTGAGTATATTTTCTGCGGAATGCAGGTGACATGCTTTCCAGAAGGATATCATTGCCTAGATCCCGATAGCAATGTCATGTATTGTGTATGAGCCCTCTTTCCCACCACATTGAGCCTCATTTTCAGTTCCCCATACAGGGTGGAAGAAGTGTCCACAAGGACAACAGATGGTGTGACAGTATGAAATGTATGCTACCGTTAATTTTAAAAGAGTGGGCTTGAGCGTTTAAATGGTTGGGGCCCAAACGGTACATCAACTATGTGGCCGAATACTTTGAAAGATATAGCAATGTATCGTGAGCAGTGGAGAAGTATTTGTTGTCATTTCTTATGAGATCAGATTTTTTGAAGATGATCGCTTCTATTTGTTGACCAAGATGACTTATTTTTCTTTGATCCCGATTAAACTCCCATCCACTTTTTAGTTCGTATTTGTTTTTATTTTCATTAGAGCGATTTTGACAGCATTTATACAATCAGCGATTTGCGTGGCATCAGTAGTGGTGTAAAACAATATTGCAATGCTGTTTTCGGTGATGATGATATTGTTAAGCTCAATTCACCTCAATGAAATGTGTATTATATTCTTATCGAATCAAGTACCTCACCTTGGTTATTATTAGTTAACTTAACGCAAATTACACACCCATGACCTGGTTCGAAATATTCATGGGTTTTTTATTCAGTAAAATTATTATTATTACTATTGTTATTATTTGTCTGAATGGCAACCGATCCCTTGAGTGTTTTGGAGAAAGCTTACCCCCTTAGTCCAAACTAATTACAGTCATTCGCTTCTAAATAATTATGACAATTTCGACTGTAATTTTTGAACATTATAAAGCTAAAATCCACCGGTAATACACGTTCTTCGTTTTAGTTAGTGAAAGCTGAGGGGATACCTCAGGTAATATTTGCAATACTTGTAGTAACGGTTGGTACATATAAAGTTTGAGCATCTGGATTTAAGTGAAAACAACCAACCTAATGATCCATACCACTCATAAGAGGTAGAGATTTATTGGAATTCAACTGAGAGTTGGAACTACATTATGGAGACACAGTTCGAGGCTGTCGTAAGGAATTTTGTATGTAATAATAAAAAAATTTGTTACGTTCACTGATGAACCACCAAAAACGTTGTTTCTTACTTTTGAAACCCATTATTGGTGTTCACTGACTCCTTCTAGTGTTTCGTTTGTGGCTATAACAATTGACCGATTATTTCACAAAGTTATTGATTATTTTTAACAAGATACAACAACGAGTTATTACGCACTTGTGTTACCAGTTCTTACTTTTTTCTTGTGTACAGTGTAAACCATAATGTTTTCAACATATCAGCGAATGCTGTTACGTTTTGTGACACTTTTCCAATGCAAACTAGGTATTCGTAGGCTTTTTTCATCACTTGTGTTTCTAATACAGCCTTTACAAATTCCTCTTGTTCCAGTAATTCTTCTGAAGTTACTTCTTCCTTTTCTCCAACTTTGAATTTGTAGTTATCCAGTAATTTTGTGAATGCTGCGACCAAATAAG
>CAXIVU010000018.1:0-19823 GCA_964035795.1 Pterobdella sp. o SKG-2022
AATAGCTCAAAGAGCTAAATTTGTGGGACGATCTGAGTGCAAAGACCCGACAGTTCAGTCTGTTGGTTTTTTAGATTGAGGATTTAACCGAAATGGATTCTCGGTTTGTAAATATACATGGTGCAATAACTTTTTAAGGATTTTCAATTAGAAATTCATCATTAGTCAATAAAGTTGAAAGCTGAAAACTGGTTGGAGCATTGTGCTCCAGTCAGTTTTCGGTTTTCAACTTTACTGACTGATGATGAATTTCTAATTGAAAATTCTAACGAAATCCCCAACTACTTACAAAACTTTTTAAGAAGTTGGGCTCTTCACTGTGCCAACCGCTATCTTGTGGTCAGGTTCTTGTTAGAACTAAAAGCTTTGATTTGGGATCCTAATCGTTCTTGTCTAGGCTTGCACTACTTAGAAGTATTATTATGATATTAATATTACACTATTACACTGAAGCTGAATAGACGCAGTGCTTTTTCATTTCATGACAATATTTCATTGCTCAGCCACCCGGCTGTTTCTGCCGGCCTTACTCAACTTCTTCAAATAAGGCATGATAGGGCCAACGCTGATCAGACATTCGGATGACGTGACCTAACTTAGCAGCATTCCGCTTTTAAGGAACCATACTCTTCCAAAAAATAGCTGCGCTATTTATGACGTATGAAAAACGTTAGGTTATCAGTAGTGTAGGGTATTTGCTGCTGCCGTGCGTCCAGTCCTGTTGTATAGATCAGAAGCATGGCTGCTGCGATTTGATGATGTCTGGAGGCTGTCTGTATTTGGTCACCGCTGTTTGCACACTTGCTGGTTTCCATTGAAAACACCGTTCTAATAATGAAGAAATTAGATGTCAGGTGTTTGGGCATATGAAAATTAGTTTGTGCACTTAACAGCAAATCGATGTCAGTCATCCACGATGTTTAAGTAACTTTCTGTATATCAAGCCTTGCTTACTGAAGCTGGTGAAGCGTTGAGCACCTTGCGGTGCTCCACATTTACTTATATGCCAAGTTGCCACAGCCTATGGCGTTCTCGCATTAATTCCCGCACATTTTCCTTGTACTTTCTTCTTTTTCGTTCATTCCATGAACCTCATCAACGGGTTTGTATTTCTTTTTCATGTTTTCTTAAATCGACATGTTTCGACCTCTTAGTGCTTTTCGAATTGGTGCTTTCCTGTGTATGTGCTACTAGTGTGACAACTTGAACTGGTTGTGTACGTATAAGCTTCTAGTTATGTATGTATGTAGATATTTTTGTATATAAGCGATACAAGATTCGGTTAATGTCCACGATAACCTTGCCTTGTGGCTTTCTTTGCCTTCCATCCCTAATCCTAATTTTATGAACTACTCATGAAACACTAACGACAAAGTCTAATATAAGTCATCGAGAAATTTTAGTGCAATATTTTGATTTGAGTATTTCTCCATTTAATGTGATTTTAGTACGTGGGTGAGTGGAGCATTTTGACTCTTGAACTATCCTAACAGGGATTCAATCCATTCATATTTTTACATTAGTTAATTTTCATCAGGTTACTTAGTTCCTAGTGCAACGTTATGCATGAATGTAATTCATACAGGGTACCATAAATGGTGTACCTGTTGAGCAGAAGTGTACCGTTTTACTTCCCACTATTTGCGGTATTTAATTCGTTCAGGAATTCGCACTTGCGTTCGATTGCAGCCTATGAATTTGCTTCTTACTTTATTTCCGTTGGTTTTGGTAGCATCAATGGTACCCCGTTTCTCGGTTAGTCAACTCATTGTAAATAAAGTTTTTATACTCACAAATTTTCAACACTTGTCCAATTTTTTTGAAAATATTGAACATGCTATGGAATATCGAAGCAAGAGTTTATCTGTCAAACGAATAACTTTTAATCTCATCCGTAGCCCAGTTAGTTAAATTACAGTTAACCACTCCAACTACAGCTGCTCATCGAGTCTTGGTGGTCAAGCTGCAACAGCTCAAGCTCCTAACAAATCGATCTCAGGTTCAAACATCCATGCTTTTTCCAAAAGGTCGAGGGGGTTGAATAGTTTGACTTCCAATTCATTGAATTGCTTAATATTAGGCTACTGTATATTCATATACCGGACGACGAACTTCAAGATCTGGAAACCCATTACATTATTTTTGCGTGAATTTATTTTGATTTACGTAGGTCAGTTATAGCAGAACTAAATAACTAGCATCTCAGTTGTGGTGTTGTCAGTATGGTGATGAATTATTTTATCTGTATTCATTGTCACACCATATATGTCGTGATCAACTATTATGCCTTTTACAGTGTTGTCAAAGAAGAAATATTCGATGATAATGCTCTGCTCCCTTGTTTCAATGGACGTGTTGTTTCTTGGGTAAGTTCCACCTTGTTATTGCAATCATTCTGATCTTCTTATTCTGTTCCGTATATTCATTTTACGAACATGCTGTTTTCTTTTTACAGTTGGTCACCGCGGATGAAAGTACTCTTTCTGACTCAGGGGTTCAAAACCATTCAGGCGATGGTGTAACAACGAATAAGAATATTGAGGCTGAATCCAACGAACACCGGTGAGTTTTCAGGGTTTTCATTTTCTTATTCTCATGCACCGCGTCATAGGTTCTTCCATTTTAGTTCAGTTGTATAACTAAGAACCTGATACTATCGTATGAGGTTTAGGTTACCGTACCAATAGTAACGAACCGAGTGAAGTTGGTCTCATCCAAGTCTTGTATAAATGTGAAAACGTCTATCACAGATTTAATGCTTTAATAGATTGCCTAATCTTCAAGACATGGTAGAAGAAGAATAAGTATGCAAATGCCACTGGCTGCAACACACTATCATTGTGTATTTCTAAACATCTGTGAGTAGAATCTACTCAAATTTATGGCCAACGATTTCATAGGTCGTTGCTAATTGGTGGATTGACGACCTTGGGTCCTTTTTCATCTCTCAACTTCTTGGTACACGAAGCACGTAAGCGTACATGGTTATCAGACCTGCCTGAAACATATCCTAGCCAATGATGACGTTAAATAATAAGTTGTTCAGCGATGAATTTTCAGGACCTAATACTATGCCTAACCTGAACATTACTTAGTTTACATTGCCACTTGATACCAGATATACTGTGCAAAAAACTTCAGATACCGAAAGTCTGGGAACGTCCTCCACATGTGGTGGCCAAGTCACAGCCTTAAAAAATACATAGAAAACTGCGGTAGATTATATACGACCCTTTGTAGATAGCCTAACGTTCCGTTGGCGCAATAGGCGACTCAGGTTGGCAAAATCAACATGAGCCTTCCGGATGCTTTCCGTTGATTTTCCTCTACTTTTTCAGTTTGTAAGCGAGAACCAAGCAAAGTTCTGATCATATCTGCACTCTTTGACACGTTTTAAAATATAGATTCACGTTAGCAAGGCCAACTATTTCTTTTGTTGATCGCAAAACGGATTTTGATTGAGGTAACCGCATTGTACTCTGGTTTTACCTTTCTGAAACACTTATTCACTTCATTTTATCTGTGCGCAAAACAAGTTTATGCTTATGGCGAACTTCCAAATGAGTTCACTTTTGATAGTAGTTCTAGTTAAGGATGCCCCCTTTCTCCTATTATTTTTGACTTTATCATTGACTTCGCGTTCAAAATTACCCTATCCTCATATTGAAACAAGGGCATTGACTTTTTGTTGTTGGTAAAATATACGAAAAGTATACGAACAATGTCCTACTGAGTGAGGATCAGGTAAGTTACAGGAATTACTTGGTAGGTTGAGTGACACTGGGACAGTATAGGAAATGCCTTTCGCATTTTCACAATGCAGCGTGCCAAATACGGGATTGGATTGATCCAACTTCAACTCTAGTTGTTGCAGGTGAATTAATGGATCAGGTAGATAAATTTTGCCACCCTATCACCGGAGGGTTAAATAGTCCATGTAGTGTCTTTCACTATGTAGAAGGTTCGTGTGGCTTTTACCAGCGTAAATCATCTGTTTCCTCTGTACAATTCCCGTTCGTCTGTCTAGGGTTGTGTATGCTGCGCCAGTTCAGCCAGTGTTACTGTATACCGCAGAAACCATGCCACTGCGTGTGTAATGTAGGCCAAGACTCAATATTTGATCATTGATGTTGTTGCATTGCTTAAGTCTATTGGGATAACTAGACCAGCAATATCAAGATTGGATGTAGCGAAATTACCGCATTAAGTTTTGAATCTCCGAAGGCTGCGATGGTTGAAGCATATTTTGTGCACGTTTCCAGATGGACTTCGTGGGTGAGCGATTTCCACTAAGAGGTGGAACGGCTGGGAGGTTAATACTCATCCGACTAAAAAGGCACAAAGTTCTGACTGCTTGTCTGAGCCGTGTGGGAAGTGTCAGGTTACCGGTTTGAGGTTCAGAAAGCTGTGAATCGTCTACAATTGAAGAGAGCTGCCGGTCCAGATGATCTACCTCCTGTCTGTTCAAAAATGGAAACTCTAATTTCATCAATTCATTAACTAACTTATTCGAACATATTGGGCGGTCAGAATCAGTTCCTTTGAACTGGGGAGAATCCGCGATTATCCCTATTTTCAAAAAAGGCAAGAAAACCCTCTGTGACAACCACAGAGGTATTAGCTTGACTCCAGTTATAACTAAATTACTCGCTTCGATTATTCTTTACCGACTTACTCCCGCGAGAGAAAACCATATTCGTAAACAACAGGCTGGTTTTAGACCGGGACGTGGTTGTATCGACCACATTTTGACATTGCGTCAACACTTAGAACATAGGAATCACCATCATCATCAACAGCATTGCAATAGTGCTTCACACCACTGCTGCTGCCACGCAACATGTTGAAAGCGTCAGTTTCCTTATTATCATTGTTTTGTTACGAGTGATAAAATAAACATGAAATGGGATCAAAGTAAAAATACACCATCTTGGTCAGCAAACAGAAATTTCGGTCTGACCGATCAAGCAATCATCAAACAAATTGACCTGATAAGAAATGACAACAACTTCTCCACTGCTCACGATTCATTGCCATATCTTTCAACGTTTTCCAGCCACCTAGTTGAGTTATCTTTTGGGTCCCAACCAGGTAAATGCGACGATCCCACTCTGCTCAAACTAACTGTAGCATTCTTCATCTCGCGTTGCCACGTCATCTGTTGGCCTCCTGGTCGCCTCTTCTACCCTGTCTGCGGCATTGAAAACAGGGCCTGATGTGGTAGGCGATGAGGTTCCATACGCAACACATGACCTAGCCACCGTAGTCTGCATAATTTTATTTTCCTGGGAAGTGTATCACTTCCGTTTCCCCCAAGTACATATTTACGCACTTCTAGATTACTAACTCTGTCACTTTATCCTACCTTAGCTAACTGTCGCAAGCAGCAATGATCAAACACTTCGAGGCGGTGCACATCTTGTTGGCGAAGTGGCCATGTTTCACACCCGTACAACAAAACGGAACGAACCGCAGCGTTGTACACGCGACCTTTTACAGGAAGAGAAACATCGTTTCTGCGCCACAGATGCAGCAGATTGGCAAAGGCCATTCGCGCTTTACTGATACGAGCATTAATTTCCGGGCCAATGCTACTATCTTTGCTCAAACAACTACCAAGATAAGTAAAATGATCAACCACATCTAGACGAACACCATTGAGGGTGAGAGGTGGCTCAGGAGAGTCCCAGTCCTGGTACATCACTTTACACTTTGAAGGTGCAAAGCACATACCGAATGGAATGACAGCTCTTGCAAGTCTGTCCAAAATAAGCTGTGCACTTTCTGCAGTATCGAATAGACACACCACATCATCGGCATATTCTAGGTCGCATAGTCGTTCACCCATCACCAGATCAACTCCCAGAGTTTCATGCTCTGCCAAGGCAGTACGCATGACTTCATCCATCACAAAGTTGAAAAGAAATGGGGAGATCGGGCAACCTTGCCGTACACCGCTGGAGGTATCGAAAGACTGAGATAGTTGCCCGTAGATGCGCACCTTACCTGTGGTGTGGACGTATAATGCACGTAAACATTTACATACTTTAGCGGCACACCTTTTCGTTCTAAGACATTGAAGAGCGTTGTTCGGTCAACCGAGTCGAATGCACCTTTCAAGCCCAAGAATATTGAAATTGTCGGACGTTGGTAGACGTGACGCTGTTCTGGCACCTGGCGAAGTGTAAAAATTTGATCAATACAACCTCGACCAGGCCGAAATCCAGCCTGCTGCTCGCGTATATTGGTTTCACGATAAGGCCTAAGACGGTGGAGTAGAAGAGAAATCAACAATTTGGTGACAACTGGTACCAGACTGATTCCTCTATAATTACTACATTCACTCTTAGAGCCTTTCTTGTAGATCGGTATAATCAGTGAAGAGCCCCAAGATGAGGGAGTGCGTTCCTCTGCCCAGATTCTTGAGATAAAGCGCGTGAGCATCTGAACTGAGGAATACTTTTCATCGCCCTACTATCGTGATGTTTTTAGACCTCAAAGCTGCATTTGATTCGGTCGATCGGGAGACTCTCTTTAGCTGCATGTTGACGCAGGGTGTTCCCCCAAAATATGTCAATATTCTGAAAGCTCTCTATTCTCACACAACAGGAAGAGTTAGAGTTTACGGGCAATTAAGCAGATGCTTCGAATCAAGTAGTGGGGTTCGCCAAGGATGTCCACTCACTCCCTTCCTCTTTAACTTCGTGATAGACGACATCATGGAACAGGCACTTCACAACTCGGCTACAAAGACTCCTGACGCGCACAGGAATAAGATTTTATTCGATTTAGAGTACGCTGATGACATCGTTTGCTCTTTAGGAACTTTTGCGGAAGCTCAGTCGCTGTTGGATTCGTTGATTCATTCAGCAGCCCGTTATGGATTGAAATTTGCTCCTTCGAAATGCAAACTAATGCTGTTCAACTGGACAGGACCTATACAACCTTTACTGATGGAAGGGGAAGAGTTAGAGCAAGTGGCGCCGTAGGGATATATCGCTGACCACCAAAGGTAGAGTATATAATGCCACTGTCCGCCCAACTCTTTTCTACGGGTGTGAAACGTGGGCATTACGTTCAGAGGACGTACATCGTCTTCTAGTATTTGATCACAGGTGTCTTCGCTCTATAGGGCAGTTCTCCTGGAAACAACGATTCAGTAACAAAGATGTTCGACACCGTATATTCGGTGTTCAGAAACAATCTAGAAGATTAGACCAAATAATACTTGGTACTCGCATGCGATGGTTAGGATATGTTCTCCGTATGGAAAATTCCAGGCTTCCTAGGAAATTCCTATTATCCAAACCGGAAATAGGCTGGAAACGATCACGCGGTGGCCAGGTTATGACGTGGCATCGTGGGATGAAAGAAGCCACTAGAAAGCTAGCTGCAGTAGGTCCGTGTCGCTAACCTGGATGGGGACCAAGGGGCTCAGCACATAAATGGCTGTCCACTCTGGAAGATATGGCTCGCGACCGGTGCCAGTGGCGCTCTTGTTGCAATTTCTTAATTGATTTACATGATTCCTAACTATCTTTGACCCTGTAACTTTTTTAACCTCTTTTTTAACTGTAAAATAGCCTCCTTTTTCTTCAACCTTTTTTTCTTTTCTTTTTACACATCTGACTCGCAGCAAAGGAAAAACAAACAAGAACAAACTAACGAAACTAAAACTTTGGTTGTAAGGCAGCATTGCCACACTGATTAGTGTGTGAAACGCTGTTGATGATGATGATGCTGATGAATTCATTGTTAGAAAGATTGGGCGATATAGCTGTATGTCGGAAGCGCCGCTGCTTCTGTTCCTTTTATTCCATCTTTCTGAATGTTATGTTTTTGTTAGCACGAAAGAATAATTTTCAGTTTCTTAGTTTTTTCTCTTTCACTTGTGTTTGGTTTTACTGGGGAATAGCAACTAAGCCTAAAGCACTGAAGTGCTTGGTTGATGGTTGTAAAACTGAACTTAACTAGTTTTGTCCAACGCAACCCTTATGAAGTTAAAATCTGATAAGTATCCTCGGACTTCTACGATTGCAACAGGTTGAACTTCAATCATGTTTATTATTGGTTGAGTATTCTAGCTTGGTTACTCCGACTAACGTTTACTTGTGCATGAATTCACAGGAAAATAACTGAATTATCGTGCGCGTATAGAATACTTTTCTCTTCATCGGTGCATGATTCTTGCGTTTTGCAATCCCTGTGAAGAAATTTAGTTTACTTGACTAGATGACACTTGGTTTTAGTATGTTTTATTGTTTTTTATAACGCTTTCTTGGATACTATAACACATGAATTGCACCAACAATAACTTCTTGAAATTCCTTCCAGTATTTAGACCTGTTCATAAAATGCTTGCACTTTGCAACTTGATACTATTAATGGGGACTTTTACCCACTGTATACCATGCTATATTATATGTTTTACTGTTTATCTTTCCGCAGTGCAACCTCTCTACCTCATACTACTGCTGCTCCAGCAGACTCCACGTCCGCCACTCTCGGAGTAAGTGGTAATAATGTGCAAGCCTGTGACACTGAAACCGAATCCGTCCACAGTGCCAATCAAGGTGAGTTATTGGCGGTGAGATCTGTGCATTAAAAGTCATCATCATCATTTTCAGCTGCACGCTATGAATTATAGCGATGCATTACTGCCATCCATCCAGGAGATAAACAGATTATTATTGTGAGTATTATTTAAGGGGGAAGATTCAAGAAGACACTGATAGAGAAATAGAAAGGACATGTAGGATAGCTCAGATTATTTAGTGGTTATAGAATGACAACAAGTCCTCCATTGTTGTCTATTTTGAGCCGTCTTTTAAAGTTCTCAGCCATTGGTGAGGAGAGTCACGAGGGCCCCAACCCGGTAAGCGGCAAGCTCCAGCAACCGCTAAGTCTTTCGTAATTTTCTTCATATTCAATTGCTTAAGCTTAAAGACTTGCTTATTATCAGCTGCACAGTATGAGGCAGATGCATAACTGCCATACAACAATTATGGTTAGTACTTGATCGTAGGTAGTTAAGAGTACTAGGTATGAATGCAGAGAGATAGTAAGCAGAAATCCTCTAAAATATGAATTCGTCATAGGCAGTTGATATTCACTCGATGGTTTACTTTTGGCCTTCAGGGTCCCAATTACCAAATCTCTATCTCAGTGGAAATCCATTAAACACTGCTGGAGTAATAGATTAGGTTAGGTTTAGATAAAAACTATGGTTGTATCTACTGCAAGAGGATAGAGTGAGCATGTGTTTACCCTTTTTGATTTGCAATCATATCCTGCAGTTTAACAACTGGTGCAATGTCTCGAGGATTTCAACCGAGGCGGGTTTGTAATGTTTTGACGGTGTCCATAATATCCTTTCACTACTTTAGTGAGTGACCACAACGTAGTTTCTTACAGTTTAGTCTGGGTTCAAGAAATAGTGCCATCATTTATTTTGAGGACATGACCGATTCAGTACAGTACAATTTGTCGAATAATGTTGTTTGAGGCAAATCATCAATCGGAAAATACCATGACGTACTTCCTCTTTGATTAATTCCTCTACCTGTCATTAAAAGGACTGAAGCTGTATTAAGTCGAGGAGTGATGTGATCATTTATTTCCGTATTTTTCTTCTTTGTCACCGGTGCCTGAGGAGATTAAAAGAAGGAAGAGGTGAAACATCGCATACAGCTTTGTTAATCTCATTCCCTCTTGAGTATGTTCAAAGCCATCATCATCATCATCATCCTCAGTTGCACTATTTGAATCATAGTGATGCACTACTGCCACCCAACCATGACATACTTGTAAGATTAGTATGAAGTCCATCAGAATCAGGTAGCTTCCTCGAGACAGCTTCGTTGTGGCTTTCACTGCCCCACTTCATAAATTCTCGCTTCCATGACAACCTACTAAATACTATAAGCGAGAATTAGTACGTATAGGTAAGTGAGCTTGAATCGTTCAGCAGTTATGCAACTGACAACAAATCTTCCATTGTCGTATATTTCGTGCCATATTCTTTAAAGTTCGCAGTCACTGTGGAGGATAATCACAAGGACCCCAATTCGGTAGTTGGCGAGTACCAACGACCACTAGGTCTTCTTCATAGTTTTTCATATTTCATCGTCTTGATAAAATACTGAATTCCACAGGATTTCCTCTAATTAGATCGATGCATAGCAAACAACACTTTTCGAGGGATATGATCCAGTCATCCAAGACGAACGTGTTGGAATGTTTTAACTAAGCTTGTTTTGTCAGTTTTTCTGAAAATTCTTCAATGCCTCTCTCGTTTTAACAGAATTGTCCAATGGTCCTTAGAAATCGTCCAGATCATGGGTGTGTTGATCTTATCTTCACCCTGCGTCAAATTCTATAACAAAGACACACGTTTAGGCGTCCAACGATTCTTGTTTTTCTCCACTTGAAGGCTGCTTTTGACTCGATCGATCGCAATACTCTTTGGTATTGTCTATCTTAAAAAAGTGTACCAGCTAAATTCGTTAATCTTTTGAAATCTCTACTCTCAATCTCGGAGATGCGTTGATGTCGACTATAGTTGGTCACCTGAGCTCACCTAGAAAGGTGGTGTTCGCCAGGGTTGTCCTATTTTCCCTTTTCTCCTTAACTTCGTCATGGACTCGCTACTGGAAACTGCCTTTTCACTATCTTCTTATTCCGGTGTGGAGCTTTTTCCAGATGAGATGGTCTCAGACTTAGAATACCCGGATGATGTTGTGTTACTGAGCGAGAATCATGGTGACTTACATTATTATCATACAGTTTAGATGAGTCTACTTTGATGTTTGTAATGCGTTTCGCACGTTCGGAATGCGAAATGATGCTACAATATTAGGTCGAGTGACGCTGACCTTGCCGATTAGAGGCAAATTTTTGGAACCTGTCGATTAGTTTGCCTATTTGGGCAGTTATATCACTCCTGATGGTAATGTACCTGAGGAGTTATCGTTGTCCATTCAAAAGGCGCGACTAGCCTTCTCTAATTTGCATCATCTATGACGACGAAATGACATTAAATTATGCACAAAAGGTGGGGTATACACAACGACAGCGCGCCCAATCCTGGCCACTGAAGGCAGAAGATATTCAGTGTTCGATCACCGTTGTCTTCTGATTATTGGTAAGGTTTGATGGGAACATAAGATTAGCAACACAGAGGTTAGACGAAAGATTGGAGGACCTTGAGGCATGTCCGTCATTGAGCATCTGTAAATTCATATACTTCGGTGGCTGGGACATGTGCCACGCATGCCGGACGACCGTCTTCTTAGGCAAGTATTGTTTGCCAAACCCAGCAAAAGCTGGAAGAGGTCCTCTGGTGGTCAGTAAATGACCTGGCAAAGGAATGTGGAATTTTTAACCGAAGGTTTAAGTGATGTAAGGTTAGCGAGTTAGGTACCTCGAGGCTCGTTTCACCTTTGGTTAAAAACACTGAGTGATATAATATCTCACAGTCAGTGGCGTTCTTGTGTTTTTTCTCTTACCCTTTCTTCTCTCAGACAACTTCAGTACCTATTTACCATTGAATTTTCCTCGCCGATCTCGAATGTGACATTAGTTACAAGTTGCGATGTTGCTTGCATGGCAACTCGAACCATCGTTTTCACACTCGGTTCATGATTGTGAACCCGAACTGAACTGAACATCGATAGCTGACAGAAATATGATCGATTTGGGTGAAGGGGCATTAAGGAACTGATGATCTTCAAGTCGCTAGAGGAGATTTCTTTTGATGATAGTCATTGGTTGCAAGACACAAGTCATATTTCTGGCAAAAGTTTACTAGTCACTATCCATTATCTGTACTTCGTTTATTCAACCTGAAGTCTCCATCAATGCTCATATCTTATGAATTAAGGCAAGTCACGTGAGCATTGAAATCACCAGCAACCATTACAATATAAGAGGCTTTTCTCAAGTGTAGAAGATTATTTAGATTAGTATAGAATTAATTCTCGATTTTATCATTATATGAGTTTGTTGTGGCGTAGACTGATATAACCAGTAATGTTCTATTCGTGGTTTAGTCCCTGTTCACCTTCCCGCAACTATTAAGAAGGGGAGCGCGATACAGTGGTGGATCCTGCATCTAAGTTTCTGATATTCCGCAGATAACCATATTGAGCGAATTCAGGGTCATGACAAGGCCTGCTTGTTGTCCGATTCACATAAGTATGCGCACTTGAATATTGCAGTGTTGACTGGGTTACGGGGTTCTACGCAATCTCCTAATTTTATTTGAGGTGTTGGAACTTTGTAGTTCAAGGACAGTGTGAACCTGTCGGTTGAAAATTCAGCGTTATTAGTGTGAGCAGACTGAGCAGTATTTCCATTATTTGCATAGCAAGGAGAGAAAATAGTTTGGTTGCTACTTACCTTGTCTGAGCTAACGAACAATGTAGCCATAGTTATCCTGTGTGACTCAGACACCATCATTTTTTCTTTTATCTGTGTTATTCATGTTATCCATGTTTGAAATGATTTTGTGTAAAATTTTTTGAGAGTAATCATTGTTTTCAGTAGCTTTCCTGTTTACTTTGAATGTGAAATGTTATCATACGATTGCAGCTCATCAAAACTGTTTTGTATTCCATTGTAATCTTCTGGTTGCTCACGTACTTGTTTTTTTTCTCAAGTATAATTCTTCCAAAAAGTTGCTATGGTGAACGGAAAATAAGGTTACTTTTTACTGCATGTATGTTTATTTACAGTGTTCATATTTATATTCGTTTTTTAAGTGTTGTCTATTTCTTGATTTAATAATATGTGCTCTGAATTGATCGTTTAAGTACCCACGATATGCTCAGTTAAATAAATTTTTACCCACCAACTAATGGAACAAATTATCCTTCTGATAATCATTATTTGGTAAATATTCGTTTTCTCCTCTAGCTCTTGACATTTTTTCTATTGTCTTTTTCAAAAACAATCTAGGCTATGCTTTAAAAATTTCAATCGAAGGATTGGCAAGTACATTATTGTAGTTTAATGTCTAGCGATTTTTAGGCATTATCCAGTAATCAATATCAATATAAATATCAGAACCAAAAGCGGTACTGGTGAAGTTGTAAAACTTGTGCCTGGAGTTGGGGTTATCCATAATATTGTTATTAGGTTGTTATTCTACGTGAGTTAGGATAAGACGAATAACGGTGAGACTGGAATATCAACCATAGTAAAGAAATATCAATGATAGTTGTTTTTTTTCAATTCATGAGGAATAGCAATATTATGAATGAGTATTGAATATTTTTGTCTCTGATTGACAACACCATTGTCTGAATTTTCTTATTCATATGCTGAACGAACACCAACCCATAAACCCAGTTTGTAAGCAGCCATTTGTTCCCATACGATCGCCCACGTTACTATGCGATCAAGAAAAATAGAAATATACTACAGAAGTTCCCATAAATTTAGGCTGTATTTTAAAATCTGAAATAAATTTTCGATGAATATTAAATTTAATAACAATTACAGTATGCATTTGAATTAAATTAATATAAACAAACTAATACTGCAGTGCAAAGCGTCTTCGAGTTACTTATGAATTAGTAGAGTAAATTGTAGGTTACACATATTCTCTTAGTGTTCATCTTTTTCTCATTAACATATTACTTAATTTTCATCAGTATGATTTCAGTAAATCAGAAATTCATATTCTCAACGTTTTGTTATTGTTATTATTATCACTATCCAAGCGTTTCAGTGATCCAATATGAATCCAACAATATTTTAGTAATATTGTTCATTTTTTCCGTTAGTCCTTTTCAACCCTTAATCTGTTTTGATTTATTTCTTTCAGACCGTATTGCTCCGTTGCGCAATTTTCACTACTATAAAGCAGGTAAGTTGCTACTTTATTGGATTCATCGTTGTTTCGCATTCAAAACACATATAAGTGCGAGTAAAGTGGAATAGGATATCTTAGTGGTATTAAATATATGTGCCAGATAGTTAATTTCCATCCCATAGAGCTCCTAATCAAATAATTTGCATGTACTTCATGTTAAGCGGCTCACGTCAGAGGATTTGCTTGTCACAATAATTCAAGTTAATGGACACTTGTGCAATATTTCCTCAGGTCGCTGTACCAAATGATCTGGTATAGGAATACGACTGAGAAGTACATGGTAAAGGGGCAATAATGGCCAGTTGATCCAGGCTGGTTTGGAAACAGAACGGAGAAACCAACGGGGATACGGGTAAAATGAAACAAATAACTAATGATCACGTAAAAGGTATATGGGGAATCATGAAGGAGTTAAAATGGCAGGATCACAAGTGATTGTATGAAAAAACGGCAATCTACCCAAAAAATAATCCTCCGAACAAGTTACATCCTTTAGGTTCCAGCGGAGTTAACCAGCCGGGTGGTATCAAATGTCTGTCATGTGAATGCACTTCATAATTCACATTTAACATAATCCAGACGCGACAGCCTTATTTTGTATCAAACAAGAATTAAATGTCTTGGATGTTGATGTTAATCATGGCAATTATGGTCAGCAATTAAATGAAAATTCAAACTGAAATCAGATGCTTGGATAATAAAGTACACCTCAACTCTCAAAAACATCTGTTTGTCATTATATCACGCTCAGCAAATTAATTTCTACCCCTCAAAACTGGTTTTGGATTGACAAACTTGTATGCATTGTTTCATCGTTCCATAAGTAAATGGATAGATGAAATGAATGCCTAACCTAAATCGAGTATCATTCATATTATTTTGACCCAATTTAGAAATTTAAAGAACTGTGGGATTCGATGATTCTTTTTCCGATTCTTGATGAAGTCATTTTCTTTTTTTGTCGCTATACAGATTTATGATTTTTGGATCAGATTTTTTTAAAATTATCTATATATATATATATACATCTATATATATATATATATATATATATATGTATATATATAAACTCTGACCCTCCGACCAAACTATCATCTGTCTATCTATTCATTTGTTCATTCATTCCTCCACATATCTATCCATCTTTTTTTCTCGTATGCAGACAGAATTCACTGTAGCTTTCACTATATATATTATTGGGTGTGACTCTGTTTCAGTTCAAATGATTGACGTTTTCGTGCTTACCTAATGGACATCAGTGTTTGTGTGTGAAAGACTGGATGAGAGGAACATGGATGGACAGATGCTTGGATGGATAGATGGATGGATTGAGAGAATGAAAATAGTTTTTCATCAACAAATAATACTGTTAGTGTCTGTTGTTCTTGAATTATCTGACTCTATATCCTTCCTGATCTTTTTGATGTTCTGGTTGTTACTTTTGTTGTATGGCCCAGTAAGATCTCGATCAATATTCAAATTTGTGTGCAGTTTTTTTTAAATGTAGTTCCATTTTACTTCAGCAGCTTTAGAAAACAGGAAAGCAACTGTGAGGTGTAGTTTGATGGAATCACTTTATTTTGGCAGAATTCAAAACTACGCTGGATGTCTGAAATATCGAGATATATCGCAAAATATCCATTTAGCTAAGTCTATTTTCCAAAACGATCAATCCCGTGATCGTCATATGTGAAACTCAAACCAGTATTGTGTGATATACCCATTTCACACTGTTCACATATGAACGAATGAAATAATGATGATAGTTTGTTTAGCAAGTAAACGTTACCAATCATTAAACTGAATAAGAAAAGTCAACAGAATGTGCATGGCCATTTTAATTTATGATCAAGCTTACAGAGCTCATCTGTTTTCACACTGATTATATGGTTATAATGAGTTGTTTTGGCATACAAAAGGTAATTTGTCTTTTCATTCGAAACGGCTTCACGTAGATTTCTGATAAGATCTTACATCTGTCATTAGTGATCAGTTTGACCAGATATCATTTTTAACTGAAACTGCACCACTGTAGTTTTATCGGGATGCGGACTGGCAATTTATCCTTGTAGGTTGTGTTTATCACCTGGAATACGTTTATATTCTACCGTATTCATCGTATATTAGATTTCTTCAGATTCCGCGCAGTAACATCGCTACTATTTCTCTCCTTCCTATTTATTTCTGAGACTAATTTTATACATCATTCTTAATGAATAAATCATCTTATTTTCAGGGGGTCGCCATCACTTTAATTCGAATGGACCCATTGTAACCATGGAACTCAGCAAGGCGTACTTAGGCACCGACATCATCGTCATCCTCCTGGCTCAAGCACTTATGAAACACCATCTTCAATGCTTAGTTCGATTTTAGAGTCAACTAGTTTTTTCGACTCAGAAGATGAGTCTAGTCGGTAATTCATAGCCATAGTTTCTTGTCTATATAATCATAATGATCTTTTTCACTTTACTTTTTTGTGTATTTTGGAGAGCGTTATCATTATTTCGGGATGATCAATTCAAGCTTTTCATTTCACTGTATTTAATGGTCTGTTGAGGATCAGCAGTAACGTCGTAGGAGTTATTCCCGTGATATCTATCGATAATCGTATTGTATCAACGGATTTATCCTTTTCCAAAATCGTGATTTGGTTATGGATGCAAGATATTCTATACTGCATATCCTCATGTTCCCATCACTCTTTTGATATTAGGGTTTCATTGTTTTAATTCGGGTATATACGTATGGCGTAGTGATTGGTCACGCAAAAGTTCAAGTTTATATCAAACCGGTAATTTGGCTGTAATTGAAACAATACCTTGGAATGATTCAGAAATTGATCGGTAGACCTAAGTTCGCTTTCTTTACCGAATCAAGACTGCTTACTTTACCGAATCAAGACTGCTTAATTTTATACTAGCCACAAAGAGTGAACGAAATTAAAACAATTAATAAGAAGGAAATAGAAATGTGTTTTACACTTCCAATCCCTGTGGTAATTCATCATCTGTGTCACTCATCCGAACATTAGTTGTACGAGTGATGTTATGTAGTTCTTTCGACCACTGTAATGACAACTGTGCTCGTAATTGGCAATTGAAGAATGACAGCATCCCTTCACATGATGAGCATCCCTCGTCTTGTGATGCATCTTGAATCTACCATAGTAGGATGCAAAAAATTTTTCTGAATCATGGTTGCATACAATAAGTTTGTCAAACAAACTATTCATCTATATGATTGACAGTTTTTATTAGCATTACATGAATTTCTCACACGCTCCTAACTGACGAGTAATAAGGTAGAAGAAAAAGACCTATTGCTATTTATTTTTCAACTGGAAGATAGTTGAGAACTGATAAGAATTGAAACGCCCACCATCGTATTTTCTCCGGAAAAGTTTTCTTCATTTGTAGAAAACGGTGGAATGCCTGTTATCATGAGGTATTTAATTATATATATATATATATATATATATATATATATATATATATATATTTGAAATAATTGCATAATATTTCAGTGAACGTAATGCGAGTTTATAATCCAGTTGTACGAATTACGGACCCAAAATCTGTTTTATATCTAATCATCAATCAACTCATTGTGACTTCATCGATCATAAAAGGGATGGAAAGTGATTCGAAACTAGGGTTTCGGTAAAATTATTTATGCGGTTGCGTTATTTACGTTGTCTTTTGCGCAAAGAAAAACACTAGGGATGCAGTTAAATTGCAGACGTATTTTATACGTCTGAGATCGAGTGATCTCGTAGGTTGCATGTGCAGTTCACCTTTATCTGTCGTTATTGAGAAATAACACGTTTCAAGCGTTTCCGCTGCAATATTCATCAGCTGTTCGGTAAAACCTCCAGTTATTTCGACCGTACTTGACAGTAAACAATTAGGAAACGAAGTCCAACAAATTAAAACAACATCTAGTTTTCGTCGTGCTATTTATAACTTCAATGCTTCAGGCTTGATAACCATCCTCTAATATCATAAAATTCAAAATTAGTTATGAAATTGATCTGTTTCGATTAAAATTAATTGGGTAAGAAACAGGCTATCCGTTCCCAACACGTTTTCATTATTTTGGCGGTTCTAACCTTGAGAACAAGTAATATTTCATAGGTAACGGTTTCTCTGAATGGTTAACTTGCAGACGGAATCCGATCAGATAAGTCTATTCTCATAATTGTTTAGCAGTACTACACAGAAACTATCATTGTACATTCGCCTCTTCCAAAGCAGACTCATATCACACCGACACTAAAGGCAATCAAAATTTACGAATTTAGCTTTTTATGAACTTTGGAATTTTTTCCTAATCTCTACTTTCTGAATGAGCAAAACGCTCAACTATATCCAAGGCATCATTTTTCAGAGTTCGTGTGGCTTCTATTAATATTAGCTTACGGCTCTACTTCCCAAGAAAATTTGAATTCCGCATTCCAATGTGGTTTCCTCACGTATTTTTTCTTGTTATATCGATCAGTATGTGATTAGTGAATCTAACCCGAGTATACTAATCCAGTCCACTGTCAATTTTTAGGCTGGTTTTTTTTAAAATCTGATTAATATTGGAAAATAACTCGATTCACCTTCCTCGTATCCTAATTATTATTCTGTGTGACAAGTGAAAAATATTTCTCGGTTACGTCCGCATTTCCGTCTTCTAGTGGTAAACCCAATGATCTTCAGTTTTACTGATTCCAATTTATTCATAAGTAAAATATAGGTTGCACTCTGAAGAAAATTGGCGTCATTGGTACAAGGGTTCTTCCCAATAGCCCATATTTCAAGATTTAGATTGGGGACAAAATATACGATTGTATCATACTCGCGATAGTCCTACTTTTGTCATTTAAAAAATTCATTTGTTTCAGTTCGCCTGTATATATATTCAGTTGGTGTTAAATTCATTGACTTGGTTCATTTTTGACAATTTCGATCGCACCATGCAAATCGAACAGGCGAAAGCTATATGGATACACAGGTTGTGTTGTTTACCTTCATCTGAAATTTTTGACATTGACATATTCTGAAATGACATAATGATTCACTACTTTTCTGTCATGTTTAGGTTTCAATTAGACTGTGTATATATAAGTATGTATGTTTGTATATATGCATAATTCACCACGCGGACTATGCTCAGATGGGCAATGGTATACAAATATATCTGTTTGTAAAGTTTACCTGATCAACTTAGGTCTTTTCAAAAAATCCCATGTTTTTACTCAACTAAGGTGTGATCCAGTAAAGTTGGTTTCGTATTCCGTAGTAGAAGATTAAATGGATCGAGCACTTTTGAGCCGATCGGTTCCATTGCTACATCTGTTTCCTGATTTTTTTTATCAGTTAGCTTTACATTTGCTCTACGATCCAGTCTTTTGAATCTTCAGATCATATGGTTCCATAAATTTCACGTAAAGTTGTTTAGTTTGTTTCTCTTGCTGTATCTCCTAACTATTTTTCATCTTACACGTTCATTTGGAGATGGATAGTTAAAATCATCCTTAACATTGCTCGATTATAAATTACATTACGATATCTTTTTCGTTCAGACTCAGAAGTCAAAAAAACTTACTTCATAATGCCTGCAATTTTAGTTATATTTATAGGGAGGTGATAAATGACTGGTCCTGCTACTCAACCGCATAACTATAGAGGGCCTGGTAATGTAAACTTTGTATGCACTCAAAAGGTTATCACTTGTTTATTCAATCTGCCTGGCCAATTGTAGCTTTGAGTACCTGTTTTTTATTTATCTTAAACTTTTCGACTGCAGTATGAAGAAAGTGTTTAGGATAAATCTGCTCGATTATCATGAGATTTACTAGTCTAGTTTGAACTGCTCGAATCTATCAAAAAATTAGAAAGTAGTGTAAATACAAGCCCTGATTTATTCTGGGTTTCAAAGTTTTCGTTGGAATGGAGTC
>CAXIVU010000019.1:0-2500 GCA_964035795.1 Pterobdella sp. o SKG-2022
GACAAAAGATGTCGAGTCGGTGAAAAAAATTAAATTTTTTCACCGCCCTACTTTTGCACTCCAGTTTACACCCTAGGAAAGGTAACAAACTGAGTAGAGGACGTTTTGTTTTGATAAAACGCTTCAGAAATTTTTTCAAAAAATTTTTTACGAAAAAAAGTTATTTTGGGCACCGTCGGTGCCTATAACGCGTGCGTAGACGCGCTGTATGTATATAGCAGCGTCGCGCGTAATGCAGCGCGTCGGCTGCAGCCAGCGTAAGTAGCTAGGGGCGGCGGCGCGTTAATCGAGTGTGAATCGAAATAGAGAGTAAAATTGGGTGCAATGTAAGTAACTGAGTAGAGGACGTTATCTTTATGCAAAACGCTTCAGAAATAGTCGGCACTTAGTCGAGATTTTGATCGAAAATGACTTTTTTTTTTTAGTTGATTTTTTTTCACTAAATTACTTTTAAAACATATGTAGAATATAATTTTTGATAAAAAAAGTTTTTTTCATCATTTTTCACTTAATTCGATAAAATAAATGAAATTTATTCTAAAATGAATTACTTCGATTCGTATACATTTGTGATTGAGTAAACGACTAAATTTAATTAATAATCATCTATTTAATGAGAAAAAAAATTTTTTTTAAATTTATTTTAAAAATAATCGAAAAATAAATATATATATATATATTTATATATTTTGAGCGTTTTTAAAATGTCACAATAAAGTATTGTAACATTTAAATTTGATTTTAGTTAATTTAAAAAAAAAAACCATTACCACGTGTATGCTCATTGTTCTAGTAGGGGCGCGAACTGGTGGTTATGATAATGATCTTCGTGTGTGCACGCGTGTTGCACGGCCGCGGCGGTGATGATGATGATGATGATGATGATGATGATGATGATTTTAGTCTTATGAAAAGTCGAAATAGAAAAAATTTATAAAATTTAATTGAAAATTAAAATTAAATTTAAAATATTAATCGAAAAAGTGTGAGAAAAAAAAATTAAATAATTTAATATAAAATGATTAAATATTTAATTAAAAAAATAAATTTATTAATTAATAAATTTTAAAAAATTAATCGAAAATAATAATTTTATCATTGCAAGTCCCACGAACGCCAAGGCAAGGCAAGGCAAGGCAAGGCAAGGCGACGCGACTCGCTTTAAGAAAGAGCGTTTCTAAATTCTGAAGCGATTTATTAAAACACAACGTCTTCTACTCAGTTACTATCCTTTTCTAGGTTGTATATGTGAGTGTGCGTGATATACACGCGCTCACATATGCAGCGCTTAGGCACCGTCGCGCCATAAAAAAGTAGCGTAAGATGCGTCTAGAAAGGTGCCTATGTTGAAGGGTGAATAATGTGGTGAATAAAATGATGCCAACTCTAGAACCCCCACACGTGTGTGTACTCCATACGCAAGTACCAATGAATACAAAGGGGCATCACGAGGCGGGCGAAGAAAGGCACCATCACCACCATCACCCGTCTAGTCATGGTAAAAGTGTAAAAGTGCAAAAAAGTGCTGGACGTGATCTGGAACCTCCACGTGGTGTCCGGTGGGAAATTCTGGCTTCTCTTTTTGCAGCAGCAGCAGCAGCAGCAGCAGCAGCAAAAGAGAAAAAAAGAATTTGCAAATACCAGATCGTGAAATGGGAAGCTGCGTGAAAAGACCCACATATAAAAGTGAGTGTTGGCGTCACAAGGGCCAATAAATAAACTAGTGTGACGAACCACTACTTTAAAGCGTAAAGAAAAACACTGCCGTCGGTCTCGCCGCTCTTTCTTCCTTTGTCTCGGCGTGTGTCGGTGTCGATGCGTGGTGCATCATAAATAAGGCCAATCTTAATCGTCCTAAGTCGGCACCTTAAAAGGGCTATTGCCTGCTATTTGTCAGTTCGGCGGCGGCGGCGGCAAGGTACAGGCCACAAAACACGCCACCGCCGTCCCGTCCAAAACTGAACATTTAGGCAACAACCAGTCGTAAAATAGCTCGACGAAAGATGCGTCTAAAATCGCATCTTTCAGTCCCAAATTTCTAAATTTTTCGGCTCGCTGCCGCGAGCCGCCAGGGGAAAAGGATCACTATACTGACTTTCAAACCCGCGTCCAAAACCGGCCACTTCGTATGCAAAACGCTTCATAATTGTAAAGCGTTTTGCAAAAAAGTGCAATTTTACAATTTACAAGTTACAATTCTAAAGCGTTTTGCATTTTTTCAAATTTTTAGGCACCTTACCCCACATCCTTAGACGCATCCTTGCCAGTGTCTCATACTATTTCATCCCTTCGGCCACATACGCCGCCACTTGCGGCAGAGTCATTTCCATCTATCAATGCGTCCACTGTCTGTGTCTGTGTCAATCGCTTCAGTCAGCAGCCGCGTATAATCGAGATCTATTGCAGCATCGTGCCTTATTTTCACAAAACTTCAACAAAAACGCTCACTCACCTTATCAATATCAATATCAATGGGCAAACAAGTCATTCTTCTCACATA
>CAXIVU010000019.1:10000-15194 GCA_964035795.1 Pterobdella sp. o SKG-2022
TAGCTAGACAACGCTATAAAACGTGCCTGAAAAAAGCGTGATTTAACGGTGCAAAAGCGTCGGCGAAGACGACCACGAAGACGAAGAAGCGAAGGCGGTGACGGCAGAGAGGCTAGTGTGTGTGTGTGTGTGTGTGTGTGTGTAAGGCGCGAAAGCAATTAGGCGACGACTATCGCCATAGTTTCGAATTGAATCGAATCGAATCGAAAATGTATAACCTCGACGATTTCAGTCCGAAATCGAGTGATTTTTTGCGAGCGCTTTTTTGCTTTTACGCTTTTCGCCCTATACGCCGGCAAGGTGTAAACGGGCATAAAAGACGCAGCAAGTAGCACGATATCGCTTCGTTCATGGTGCATTTTGTTATGCCTTTGGCGGAAACAAAATTGCTGATCTGTCTGTCATTTTATAGTCGTTTTAGGACTACATTCGCGTTCAATTTGGACCCGTAGACGCTTGGGCGCCTTTTGATGGTATCTATTGGCGTCGCCGATTGCCGGATGCTAAAGAATCTCAGCCTAGCGTCGCACTCGTAGCCATTCGTACGTTCATAGCCTACCAAAAGACCACGTACGGCAAACTTGTCGGACAAAAGATGTCGAGTCGGTGAAAAAAATTAAATTTTTTCACCGCCCTACTTTTGCACTCCAGTTTACACCCTAGGAAAGGTAACAAACTGAGTAGAGGACGTTTTGTTTTGATAAAACGCTTCAGAAATTTTTTCAAAAAATTTTTTACGAAAAAAAGTTATTTTGGGCACCGTCGGTGCCTATAACGCGTGCGTAGACGCGCTGTATGTATATAGCAGCGTCGCGCGTAATGCAGCGCGTCGGCTGCAGCCAGCGTAAGTAGCTAGGGGCGGCGGCGCGTTAATCGAGTGTGAATCGAAATAGAGAGTAAAATTGGGTGCAATGTAAGTAACTGAGTAGAGGACGTTATCTTTATGCAAAACGCTTCAGAAATAGTCGGCACTTAGTCGAGATTTTGATCGAAAATGACTTTTTTTTTTTAGTTGATTTTTTTTCACTAAATTACTTTTAAAACATATGTAGAATATAATTTTTGATAAAAAAAGTTTTTTTCATCATTTTTCACTTAATTCGATAAAATAAATGAAATTTATTCTAAAATGAATTACTTCGATTCGTATACATTTGTGATTGAGTAAACGACTAAATTTAATTAATAATCATCTATTTAATGAGAAAAAAAATTTTTTTTAAATTTATTTTAAAAATAATCGAAAAATAAATATATATATATATATTTATATATTTTGAGCGTTTTTAAAATGTCACAATAAAGTATTGTAACATTTAAATTTGATTTTAGTTAATTTAAAAAAAAAAACCATTACCACGTGTATGCTCATTGTTCTAGTAGGGGCGCGAACTGGTGGTTATGATAATGATCTTCGTGTGTGCACGCGTGTTGCACGGCCGCGGCGGTGATGATGATGATGATGATGATGATGATGATGATGATTTTAGTCTTATGAAAAGTCGAAATAGAAAAAATTTATAAAATTTAATTGAAAATTAAAATTAAATTTAAAATATTAATCGAAAAAGTGTGAGAAAAAAAAATTAAATAATTTAATATAAAATGATTAAATATTTAATTAAAAAAATAAATTTATTAATTAATAAATTTTAAAAAATTAATCGAAAATAATAATTTTATCATTGCAAGTCCCACGAACGCCAAGGCAAGGCAAGGCAAGGCAAGGCAAGGCGACGCGACTCGCTTTAAGAAAGAGCGTTTCTAAATTCTGAAGCGATTTATTAAAACACAACGTCTTCTACTCAGTTACTATCCTTTTCTAGGTTGTATATGTGAGTGTGCGTGATATACACGCGCTCACATATGCAGCGCTTAGGCACCGTCGCGCCATAAAAAAGTAGCGTAAGATGCGTCTAGAAAGGTGCCTATGTTGAAGGGTGAATAATGTGGTGAATAAAATGATGCCAACTCTAGAACCCCCACACGTGTGTGTACTCCATACGCAAGTACCAATGAATACAAAGGGGCATCACGAGGCGGGCGAAGAAAGGCACCATCACCACCATCACCCGTCTAGTCATGGTAAAAGTGTAAAAGTGCAAAAAAGTGCTGGACGTGATCTGGAACCTCCACGTGGTGTCCGGTGGGAAATTCTGGCTTCTCTTTTTGCAGCAGCAGCAGCAGCAGCAGCAGCAGCAAAAGAGAAAAAAAGAATTTGCAAATACCAGATCGTGAAATGGGAAGCTGCGTGAAAAGACCCACATATAAAAGTGAGTGTTGGCGTCACAAGGGCCAATAAATAAACTAGTGTGACGAACCACTACTTTAAAGCGTAAAGAAAAACACTGCCGTCGGTCTCGCCGCTCTTTCTTCCTTTGTCTCGGCGTGTGTCGGTGTCGATGCGTGGTGCATCATAAATAAGGCCAATCTTAATCGTCCTAAGTCGGCACCTTAAAAGGGCTATTGCCTGCTATTTGTCAGTTCGGCGGCGGCGGCGGCAAGGTACAGGCCACAAAACACGCCACCGCCGTCCCGTCCAAAACTGAACATTTAGGCAACAACCAGTCGTAAAATAGCTCGACGAAAGATGCGTCTAAAATCGCATCTTTCAGTCCCAAATTTCTAAATTTTTCGGCTCGCTGCCGCGAGCCGCCAGGGGAAAAGGATCACTATACTGACTTTCAAACCCGCGTCCAAAACCGGCCACTTCGTATGCAAAACGCTTCATAATTGTAAAGCGTTTTGCAAAAAAGTGCAATTTTACAATTTACAAGTTACAATTCTAAAGCGTTTTGCATTTTTTCAAATTTTTAGGCACCTTACCCCACATCCTTAGACGCATCCTTGCCAGTGTCTCATACTATTTCATCCCTTCGGCCACATACGCCGCCACTTGCGGCAGAGTCATTTCCATCTATCAATGCGTCCACTGTCTGTGTCTGTGTCAATCGCTTCAGTCAGCAGCCGCGTATAATCGAGATCTATTGCAGCATCGTGCCTTATTTTCACAAAACTTCAACAAAAACGCTCACTCACCTTATCAATATCAATATCAATGGGCAAACAAGTCATTCTTCTCACATATTCAAACTCCATCTCTTCTAAGCAACAACGCATTGGCAAAGTTATCGTCGAACCGTCAGCCTAAATTTCACTCAAAATTTGACCACACGATGCGTCTCACATTCCAATGAGACTTAGTCGTAGGTTACACGCAGTCACACGCAGTCACACCCAGTCACACGCAGTCACACGCAGTCACACCCAGTCACACCCAGTCACACGCAGTCACACGCAGTCACACGCAGTCACACCCAGTCACACCCAGTCACACCCAGTCACACGCAGTCACACACACGTTGGCAATACTTCGTGTATGATCTGCGTGTTTTTCAGACAATGGAATATTGGGCCTTGTTACGCCCGCGAAAGAAATCGAGAGACTGTTGGGTGCCTGGTTAGAGTATCGAATGGCTAGAGACGGCTTGGCATTTGCAAGTAAGTATGTATGCGCCTGGCGGGGTGTGGCGCAATGTGGTGGGCGGCGAGTGTCAGCGGCAGTAGGGCTTCATTTAATAATAGTAATAACAATAATCAAATAGATGGCGAAGAATGTTCGTCTATAGCGAACAAATCTTCGAGTCAAGAGGCTTAGTCTCAACAGATCGCAGAGGAATACTGCTCTACTGAGTACAACACCCCGACTCAAAACTAGGTCGTCTACGAATGATTTGGCACCGCCACATCGGCTAAAAATAAATGGTATTTTTAAAGCACTCGCACGCACAGTAAACGTACGAAAAGAGCTTTTTGCTGTGGCTTAACCACCTCCGAAGCCGAAAAACCGGTCGTCCGGAGAGTATTGGCGCCTTTCGACGCGGCGGCACAAACAATATCGTTGTATATTTGGAAAGGATTCTGACTTAGAGGCGTTCAGTCATAATCCTGCAGACGGTAGCTTCGCACCATTGGCTTATCAGCCAAGCACATGAACCAAATGTCTGAACCTGCGGTTCCTCTCGTACTGAGCACGATTACCATAGCAACGACGTAGTCATTAGTAGGGTAAAACTAACCTGTCTCACGACGGTCTAAACCCAGCTCACGTTCCCTGTTAGTGGGTGAACAATCCAACGCTTGGTGAATTCTGCTTCACAATGATAGGAAGAGCCGACATCGAAGGATCAAAAAGCAACGTCGCTATGAACGCTTGGCTGCCACAAGCCAGTTATCCCTGTGGTAACTTTTCTGACACCTCTTGCTTAAAACTCATAAATAATCAAAAGGATCGATAGGCCATGCTTTCACAGTCTGTATTCGTACTGAAAATCAAAATCAAGCGAGCTTTTGCCCTTTTACTCTACGCGAGGTTTCCGTCCTCGCTGAGCTCGCCTTAGGACACCTGCGTTACCTTTTGACAGATGTACCGCCCCAGTCAAACTCCCCGCCTGACACTGTCTTCCGAGCAGGTCGCCAGCCGACACACTACACGACCGAAACCGCGCAGGGCCGAGCCAGGCTTACGTCTAGAAAACGGGACACGAGACGCCAAAACGTCATCGAATCCTTACCCCGCCTAACGGAATAAGTAAAGAAACGATAAAAGTAGTGGTATTTCACATTCGCACAAGTGCTCCCACTTATTCTACACCTCTCATGTTTCTTCACAAAGTCGGACTAGAGTCAAGCTCAACAGGGTCTTCTTTCCCCGCTAATTCTGCCAAGCCCGTTCCCTTGGCTGTGGTTTCGCTAGATAGTAGATAGGGACAGTTGGGAATCTCGTTAATCCATTCATGCGCGTCACTAATTAGATGACGAGGCATTTGGCTACCTGGAGAGAGTCATAGTTACTCCCGCCGTTTACCCGCGCTTGTTTGAATTTCTTCACGTTGACATTCAGAGCACTGGGCAGAAATCACATTGCGTCAACACCGACATCGGCCATCGGAATGCTTTGTTTTAATTAGACAGTCGGATTCCCCTGGTCCGTACCAGTTCTAAGTTAACCGCTAAACGCCCGCCGAAACAAAACGGCCGCACATCTCTGCACGACACGCCAGCGAAGCTGCAGTCATCCACGAGAAAAGCCCAACCTCGATCCAAGCTCGATCCGAAGACCTCACTCAGCCCATGGTTCGGCTCAGGCCCGCTTCCAACCACAGCCCGACGAGCCCGGTCCTTAGAGCCAATC
>CAXIVU010000021.1:5000-7500 GCA_964035795.1 Pterobdella sp. o SKG-2022
TGCCATTCGACCAAATTCGACCGTCGTTTTGGCAGCCCTTATCGCCTTTAATGAACGCTTCAACTGGACACCCACAACTTTTAGCTAGACAACGCTATAAAACGTGCCTGAAAAAAGCGTGATTTAACGGTGCAAAAGCGTCGGCGAAGACGACCACGAAGACGAAGAAGCGAAGGCGGTGACGGCAGAGAGGCTAGTGTGTGTGTGTGTGTGTGTGTGTGTGTAAGGCGCGAAAGCAATTAGGCGACGACTATCGCCATAGTTTCGAATTGAATCGAATCGAATCGAAAATGTATAACCTCGACGATTTCAGTCCGAAATCGAGTGATTTTTTGCGAGCGCTTTTTTGCTTTTACGCTTTTCGCCCTATACGCCGGCAAGGTGTAAACGGGCATAAAAGACGCAGCAAGTAGCACGATATCGCTTCGTTCATGGTGCATTTTGTTATGCCTTTGGCGGAAACAAAATTGCTGATCTGTCTGTCATTTTATAGTCGTTTTAGGACTACATTCGCGTTCAATTTGGACCCGTAGACGCTTGGGCGCCTTTTGATGGTATCTATTGGCGTCGCCGATTGCCGGATGCTAAAGAATCTCAGCCTAGCGTCGCACTCGTAGCCATTCGTACGTTCATAGCCTACCAAAAGACCACGTACGGCAAACTTGTCGGACAAAAGATGTCGAGTCGGTGAAAAAAATTAAATTTTTTCACCGCCCTACTTTTGCACTCCAGTTTACACCCTAGGAAAGGTAACAAACTGAGTAGAGGACGTTTTGTTTTGATAAAACGCTTCAGAAATTTTTTCAAAAAATTTTTTACGAAAAAAAGTTATTTTGGGCACCGTCGGTGCCTATAACGCGTGCGTAGACGCGCTGTATGTATATAGCAGCGTCGCGCGTAATGCAGCGCGTCGGCTGCAGCCAGCGTAAGTAGCTAGGGGCGGCGGCGCGTTAATCGAGTGTGAATCGAAATAGAGAGTAAAATTGGGTGCAATGTAAGTAACTGAGTAGAGGACGTTATCTTTATGCAAAACGCTTCAGAAATAGTCGGCACTTAGTCGAGATTTTGATCGAAAATGACTTTTTTTTTTTAGTTGATTTTTTTTCACTAAATTACTTTTAAAACATATGTAGAATATAATTTTTGATAAAAAAAGTTTTTTTCATCATTTTTCACTTAATTCGATAAAATAAATGAAATTTATTCTAAAATGAATTACTTCGATTCGTATACATTTGTGATTGAGTAAACGACTAAATTTAATTAATAATCATCTATTTAATGAGAAAAAAAATTTTTTTTAAATTTATTTTAAAAATAATCGAAAAATAAATATATATATATATATTTATATATTTTGAGCGTTTTTAAAATGTCACAATAAAGTATTGTAACATTTAAATTTGATTTTAGTTAATTTAAAAAAAAAAACCATTACCACGTGTATGCTCATTGTTCTAGTAGGGGCGCGAACTGGTGGTTATGATAATGATCTTCGTGTGTGCACGCGTGTTGCACGGCCGCGGCGGTGATGATGATGATGATGATGATGATGATGATGATGATTTTAGTCTTATGAAAAGTCGAAATAGAAAAAATTTATAAAATTTAATTGAAAATTAAAATTAAATTTAAAATATTAATCGAAAAAGTGTGAGAAAAAAAAATTAAATAATTTAATATAAAATGATTAAATATTTAATTAAAAAAATAAATTTATTAATTAATAAATTTTAAAAAATTAATCGAAAATAATAATTTTATCATTGCAAGTCCCACGAACGCCAAGGCAAGGCAAGGCAAGGCAAGGCAAGGCGACGCGACTCGCTTTAAGAAAGAGCGTTTCTAAATTCTGAAGCGATTTATTAAAACACAACGTCTTCTACTCAGTTACTATCCTTTTCTAGGTTGTATATGTGAGTGTGCGTGATATACACGCGCTCACATATGCAGCGCTTAGGCACCGTCGCGCCATAAAAAAGTAGCGTAAGATGCGTCTAGAAAGGTGCCTATGTTGAAGGGTGAATAATGTGGTGAATAAAATGATGCCAACTCTAGAACCCCCACACGTGTGTGTACTCCATACGCAAGTACCAATGAATACAAAGGGGCATCACGAGGCGGGCGAAGAAAGGCACCATCACCACCATCACCCGTCTAGTCATGGTAAAAGTGTAAAAGTGCAAAAAAGTGCTGGACGTGATCTGGAACCTCCACGTGGTGTCCGGTGGGAAATTCTGGCTTCTCTTTTTGCAGCAGCAGCAGCAGCAGCAGCAGCAGCAAAAGAGAAAAAAAGAATTTGCAAATACCAGATCGTGAAATGGGAAGCTGCGTGAAAAGACCCACATATAAAAGTGAGTGTTGGCGTCACAAGGGCCAATAAATAAACTAGTGTGACGAACCACTACTTTAAAGCGTAAAGAAAAACACTGCCGTCGGTCTCGCCGCTCTTTCTTCCTTTGTCTCGGCGTGTGTCGGTGTCGATGCGTGGTGCATCATA
>CAXIVU010000022.1:7500-10000 GCA_964035795.1 Pterobdella sp. o SKG-2022
TGTGAGAAAAAAAAATTAAATAATTTAATATAAAATGATTAAATATTTAATTAAAAAAATAAATTTATTAATTAATAAATTTTAAAAAATTAATCGAAAATAATAATTTTATCATTGCAAGTCCCACGAACGCCAAGGCAAGGCAAGGCAAGGCAAGGCAAGGCGACGCGACTCGCTTTAAGAAAGAGCGTTTCTAAATTCTGAAGCGATTTATTAAAACACAACGTCTTCTACTCAGTTACTATCCTTTTCTAGGTTGTATATGTGAGTGTGCGTGATATACACGCGCTCACATATGCAGCGCTTAGGCACCGTCGCGCCATAAAAAAGTAGCGTAAGATGCGTCTAGAAAGGTGCCTATGTTGAAGGGTGAATAATGTGGTGAATAAAATGATGCCAACTCTAGAACCCCCACACGTGTGTGTACTCCATACGCAAGTACCAATGAATACAAAGGGGCATCACGAGGCGGGCGAAGAAAGGCACCATCACCACCATCACCCGTCTAGTCATGGTAAAAGTGTAAAAGTGCAAAAAAGTGCTGGACGTGATCTGGAACCTCCACGTGGTGTCCGGTGGGAAATTCTGGCTTCTCTTTTTGCAGCAGCAGCAGCAGCAGCAGCAGCAGCAAAAGAGAAAAAAAGAATTTGCAAATACCAGATCGTGAAATGGGAAGCTGCGTGAAAAGACCCACATATAAAAGTGAGTGTTGGCGTCACAAGGGCCAATAAAATAAACTAGTGTGACGAACCACTACTTTAAAGCGTAAAGAAAAACACTGCCGTCGGTCTCGCCGCTCTTTCTTCCTTTGTCTCGGCGTGTGTCGGTGTCGATGCGTGGTGCATCATAAATAAGGCCAATCTTAATCGTCCTAAGTCGGCACCTTAAAAGGGCTATTGCCTGCTATTTGTCAGTTCGGCGGCGGCGGCGGCAAGGTACAGGCCACAAAACACGCCACCGCCGTCCCGTCCAAAACTGAACATTTAGGCAACAACCAGTCGTAAAATAGCTCGACGAAAGATGCGTCTAAAATCGCATCTTTCAGTCCCAAATTTCTAAATTTTTCGGCTCGCTGCCGCGAGCCGCCAGGGGAAAAGGATCACTATACTGACTTTCAAACCCGCGTCCAAAACCGGCCACTTCGTATGCAAAACGCTTCATAATTGTAAAGCGTTTTGCAAAAAAGTGCAATTTTACAATTTACAAGTTACAATTCTAAAGCGTTTTGCATTTTTTCAAATTTTTAGGCACCTTACCCCACATCCTTAGACGCATCCTTGCCAGTGTCTCATACTATTTCATCCCTTCGGCCACATACGCCGCCACTTGCGGCAGAGTCATTTCCATCTATCAATGCGTCCACTGTCTGTGTCTGTGTCAATCGCTTCAGTCAGCAGCCGCGTATAATCGAGATCTATTGCAGCATCGTGCCTTATTTTCACAAAACTTCAACAAAAACGCTCACTCACCTTATCAATATCAATATCAATGGGCAAACAAGTCATTCTTCTCACATATTCAAACTCCATCTCTTCTAAGCAACAACGCATTGGCAAAGTTATCGTCGAACCGTCAGCCTAAATTTCACTCAAAATTTGACCACACGATGCGTCTCACATTCCAATGAGACTTAGTCGTAGGTTACACGCAGTCACACGCAGTCACACCCAGTCACACGCAGTCACACGCAGTCACACCCAGTCACACCCAGTCACACGCAGTCACACGCAGTCACACGCAGTCACACCCAGTCACACCCAGTCACACCCAGTCACACGCAGTCACACACACGTTGGCAATACTTCGTGTATGATCTGCGTGTTTTTCAGACAATGGAATATTGGGCCTTGTTACGCCCGCGAAAGAAATCGAGAGACTGTTGGGTGCCTGGTTAGAGTATCGAATGGCTAGAGACGGCTTGGCATTTGCAAGTAAGTATGTATGCGCCTGGCGGGGTGTGGCGCAATGTGGTGGGCGGCGAGTGTCAGCGGCAGTAGGGCTTCATTTAATAATAGTAATAACAATAATCAAATAGATGGCGAAGAATGTTCGTCTATAGCGAACAAATCTTCGAGTCAAGAGGCTTAGTCTCAACAGATCGCAGAGGAATACTGCTCTACTGAGTACAACACCCCGACTCAAAACTAGGTCGTCTACGAATGATTTGGCACCGCCACATCGGCTAAAAATAAATGGTATTTTTAAAGCACTCGCACGCACAGTAAACGTACGAAAAGAGCTTTTTGCTGTGGCTTAACCACCTCCGAAGCCGAAAAACCGGTCGTCCGGAGAGTATTGGCGCCTTTCGACGCGGCGGCACAAACAATATCGTTGTATATTTGGAAAGGATTCTGACTTAGAGGCGTTCAGTCATAATCCTGCAGACGGTAGCTTCGCACCATTGGCTTATCAGCCAAGCACATGAACCAAATGTCTGAACCTGCGGTTCCTCTCGTACTGAGCACGATTACCATAGCAACGACGTAGTCATTAGTAGGGT
>CAXIVU010000022.1:17500-20223 GCA_964035795.1 Pterobdella sp. o SKG-2022
GATCGAAAATGACTTTTTTTTTTTAGTTGATTTTTTTTCACTAAATTACTTTTAAAACATATGTAGAATATAATTTTTGATAAAAAAAGTTTTTTTCATCATTTTTCACTTAATTCGATAAAATAAATGAAATTTATTCTAAAATGAATTACTTCGATTCGTATACATTTGTGATTGAGTAAACGACTAAATTTAATTAATAATCATCTATTTAATGAGAAAAAAAATTTTTTTTAAATTTATTTTAAAAATAATCGAAAAATAAATATATATATATATATTTATATATTTTGAGCGTTTTTAAAATGTCACAATAAAGTATTGTAACATTTAAATTTGATTTTAGTTAATTTAAAAAAAAAAACCATTACCACGTGTATGCTCATTGTTCTAGTAGGGGCGCGAACTGGTGGTTATGATAATGATCTTCGTGTGTGCACGCGTGTTGCACGGCCGCGGCGGTGATGATGATGATGATGATGATGATGATGATGATGATTTTAGTCTTATGAAAAGTCGAAATAGAAAAAATTTATAAAATTTAATTGAAAATTAAAATTAAATTTAAAATATTAATCGAAAAAGTGTGAGAAAAAAAAATTAAATAATTTAATATAAAATGATTAAATATTTAATTAAAAAAATAAATTTATTAATTAATAAATTTTAAAAAATTAATCGAAAATAATAATTTTATCATTGCAAGTCCCACGAACGCCAAGGCAAGGCAAGGCAAGGCAAGGCAAGGCGACGCGACTCGCTTTAAGAAAGAGCGTTTCTAAATTCTGAAGCGATTTATTAAAACACAACGTCTTCTACTCAGTTACTATCCTTTTCTAGGTTGTATATGTGAGTGTGCGTGATATACACGCGCTCACATATGCAGCGCTTAGGCACCGTCGCGCCATAAAAAAGTAGCGTAAGATGCGTCTAGAAAGGTGCCTATGTTGAAGGGTGAATAATGTGGTGAATAAAATGATGCCAACTCTAGAACCCCCACACGTGTGTGTACTCCATACGCAAGTACCAATGAATACAAAGGGGCATCACGAGGCGGGCGAAGAAAGGCACCATCACCACCATCACCCGTCTAGTCATGGTAAAAGTGTAAAAGTGCAAAAAAGTGCTGGACGTGATCTGGAACCTCCACGTGGTGTCCGGTGGGAAATTCTGGCTTCTCTTTTTGCAGCAGCAGCAGCAGCAGCAGCAGCAGCAAAAGAGAAAAAAAGAATTTGCAAATACCAGATCGTGAAATGGGAAGCTGCGTGAAAAGACCCACATATAAAAGTGAGTGTTGGCGTCACAAGGGCCAATAAATAAACTAGTGTGACGAACCACTACTTTAAAGCGTAAAGAAAAACACTGCCGTCGGTCTCGCCGCTCTTTCTTCCTTTGTCTCGGCGTGTGTCGGTGTCGATGCGTGGTGCATCATAAATAAGGCCAATCTTAATCGTCCTAAGTCGGCACCTTAAAAGGGCTATTGCCTGCTATTTGTCAGTTCGGCGGCGGCGGCGGCAAGGTACAGGCCACAAAACACGCCACCGCCGTCCCGTCCAAAACTGAACATTTAGGCAACAACCAGTCGTAAAATAGCTCGACGAAAGATGCGTCTAAAATCGCATCTTTCAGTCCCAAATTTCTAAATTTTTCGGCTCGCTGCCGCGAGCCGCCAGGGGAAAAGGATCACTATACTGACTTTCAAACCCGCGTCCAAAACCGGCCACTTCGTATGCAAAACGCTTCATAATTGTAAAGCGTTTTGCAAAAAAGTGCAATTTTACAATTTACAAGTTACAATTCTAAAGCGTTTTGCATTTTTTCAAATTTTTAGGCACCTTACCCCACATCCTTAGACGCATCCTTGCCAGTGTCTCATACTATTTCATCCCTTCGGCCACATACGCCGCCACTTGCGGCAGAGTCATTTCCATCTATCAATGCGTCCACTGTCTGTGTCTGTGTCAATCGCTTCAGTCAGCAGCCGCGTATAATCGAGATCTATTGCAGCATCGTGCCTTATTTTCACAAAACTTCAACAAAAACGCTCACTCACCTTATCAATATCAATATCAATGGGCAAACAAGTCATTCTTCTCACATATTCAAACTCCATCTCTTCTAAGCAACAACGCATTGGCAAAGTTATCGTCGAACCGTCAGCCTAAATTTCACTCAAAATTTGACCACACGATGCGTCTCACATTCCAATGAGACTTAGTCGTAGGTTACACGCAGTCACACGCAGTCACACCCAGTCACACGCAGTCACACGCAGTCACACCCAGTCACACCCAGTCACACGCAGTCACACGCAGTCACACGCAGTCACACCCAGTCACACCCAGTCACACCCAGTCACACGCAGTCACACACACGTTGGCAATACTTCGTGTATGATCTGCGTGTTTTTCAGACAATGGAATATTGGGCCTTGTTACGCCCGCGAAAGAAATCGAGAGACTGTTGGGTGCCTGGTTAGAGTATCGAATGGCTAGAGACGGCTTGGCATTTGCAAGTAAGTATGTATGCGCCTGGCGGGGTGTGGCGCAATGTGGTGGGCGGCGAGTGTCAGCGGCAGTAGGGCTTCATTTAATAATAGTAATAACAATAATCAAATAGATGGCGAAGAATGTTCGTCTATAGCGAACAAATCTTCGAGTCAAGAGGCTTAGTCTCAACAGATCGCAGAGGAATACTGCTCTACTGAGTACAACACCCCGACT
>CAXIVU010000023.1:5000-7500 GCA_964035795.1 Pterobdella sp. o SKG-2022
TCGTACGTTTACTGTGCGTGCGAGTGCTTTAAAAATACCATTTATTTTTAGCCGATGTGGCGGTGCCAAATCATTCGTAGACGACCTAGTTTTGAGTCGGGGTGTTGTACTCAGTAGAGCAGTATTCCTCTGCGATCTGTTGAGACTAAGCCTCTTGACTCGAAGATTTGTTCGCTATAGACGAACATTCTTCGCCATCTATTTGATTATTGTTATTACTATTATTAAATGAAGCCCTACTGCCGCTGACACTCGCCGCCCACCACATTGCGCCACACCCCGCCAGGCGCATACATACTTACTTGCAAATGCCAAGCCGTCTCTAGCCATTCGATACTCTAACCAGGCACCCAACAGTCTCTCGATTTCTTTCGCGGGCGTAACAAGGCCCAATATTCCATTGTCTGAAAAACACGCAGATCATACACGAAGTATTGCCAACGTGTGTGTGACTGCGTGTGACTGGGTGTGACTGGGTGTGACTGGGTGTGACTGCGTGTGACTGCGTGTGACTGCGTGTGACTGGGTGTGACTGGGTGTGACTGCGTGTGACTGCGTGTGACTGGGTGTGACTGCGTGTGACTGCGTGTAACCTACGACTAAGTCTCATTGGAATGTGAGACGCATCGTGTGGTCAAATTTTGAGTGAAATTTAGGCTGACGGTTCGACGATAACTTTGCCAATGCGTTGTTGCTTAGAAGAGATGGAGTTTGAATATGTGAGAAGAATGACTTGTTTGCCCATTGATATTGATATTGATAAGGTGAGTGAGCGTTTTTGTTGAAGTTTTGTGAAAATAAGGCACGATGCTGCAATAGATCTCGATTATACGCGGCTGCTGACTGAAGCGATTGACACAGACACAGACAGTGGACGCATTGATAGATGGAAATGACTCTGCCGCAAGTGGCGGCGTATGTGGCCGAAGGGATGAAATAGTATGAGACACTGGCAAGGATGCGTCTAAGGATGTGGGGTAAGGTGCCTAAAAATTTGAAAAAATGCAAAACGCTTTAGAATTGTAACTTGTAAATTGTAAAATTGCACTTTTTTGCAAAACGCTTTACAATTATGAAGCGTTTTGCATACGAAGTGGCCGGTTTTGGACGCGGGTTTGAAAGTCAGTATAGTGATCCTTTTCCCCTGGCGGCTCGCGGCAGCGAGCCGAAAAATTTAGAAATTTGGGACTGAAAGATGCGATTTTAGACGCATCTTTCGTCGAGCTATTTTACGACTGGTTGTTGCCTAAATGTTCAGTTTTGGACGGGACGGCGGTGGCGTGTTTTGTGGCCTGTACCTTGCCGCCGCCGCCGCCGAACTGACAAATAGCAGGCAATAGCCCTTTTAAGGTGCCGACTTAGGACGATTAAGATTGGCCTTATTTATGATGCACCACGCATCGACACCGACACACGCCGAGACAAAGGAAGAAAGAGCGGCGAGACCGACGGCAGTGTTTTTCTTTACGCTTTAAAGTAGTGGTTCGTCACACTAGTTTATTTATTGGCCCTTGTGACGCCAACACTCACTTTTATATGTGGGTCTTTTCACGCAGCTTCCCATTTCACGATCTGGTATTTGCAAATTCTTTTTTTCTCTTTTGCTGCTGCTGCTGCTGCTGCTGCTGCTGCAAAAAGAGAAGCCAGAATTTCCCACCGGACACCACGTGGAGGTTCCAGATCACGTCCAGCACTTTTTTGCACTTTTACACTTTTACCATGACTAGACGGGTGATGGTGGTGATGGTGCCTTTCTTCGCCCGCCTCGTGATGCCCCTTTGTATTCATTGGTACTTGCGTATGGAGTACACACACGTGTGGGGGTTCTAGAGTTGGCATCATTTTATTCACCACATTATTCACCCTTCAACATAGGCACCTTTCTAGACGCATCTTACGCTACTTTTTTATGGCGCGACGGTGCCTAAGCGCTGCATATGTGAGCGCGTGTATATCACGCACACTCACATATACAACCTAGAAAAGGATAGTAACTGAGTAGAAGACGTTGTGTTTTAATAAATCGCTTCAGAATTTAGAAACGCTCTTTCTTAAAGCGAGTCGCGTCGCCTTGCCTTGCCTTGCCTTGCCTTGCCTTGGCGTTCGTGGGACTTGCAATGATAAAATTATTATTTTCGATTAATTTTTTAAAATTTATTAATTAATAAATTTATTTTTTTAATTAAATATTTAATCATTTTATATTAAATTATTTAATTTTTTTTTCTCACACTTTTTCGATTAATATTTTAAATTTAATTTTAATTTTCAATTAAATTTTATAAATTTTTTCTATTTCGACTTTTCATAAGACTAAAATCATCATCATCATCATCATCATCATCATCATCATCACCGCCGCGGCCGTGCAACACGCGTGCACACACGAAGATCATTATCATAACCACCAGTTCGCGCCCCTACTAGAACAATGAGCATACACGTGGTAATGGTTTTTTTTTTTAAATTAACTAAAATCAAATTTAAATGTTACAATACT
>CAXIVU010000023.1:17500-20036 GCA_964035795.1 Pterobdella sp. o SKG-2022
CGGTGCCTAAGCGCTGCATATGTGAGCGCGTGTATATCACGCACACTCACATATACAACCTAGAAAAGGATAGTAACTGAGTAGAAGACGTTGTGTTTTAATAAATCGCTTCAGAATTTAGAAACGCTCTTTCTTAAAGCGAGTCGCGTCGCCTTGCCTTGCCTTGCCTTGCCTTGCCTTGGCGTTCGTGGGACTTGCAATGATAAAATTATTATTTTCGATTAATTTTTTAAAATTTATTAATTAATAAATTTATTTTTTTAATTAAATATTTAATCATTTTATATTAAATTATTTAATTTTTTTTTCTCACACTTTTTCGATTAATATTTTAAATTTAATTTTAATTTTCAATTAAATTTTATAAATTTTTTCTATTTCGACTTTTCATAAGACTAAAATCATCATCATCATCATCATCATCATCATCATCATCACCGCCGCGGCCGTGCAACACGCGTGCACACACGAAGATCATTATCATAACCACCAGTTCGCGCCCCTACTAGAACAATGAGCATACACGTGGTAATGGTTTTTTTTTTTAAATTAACTAAAATCAAATTTAAATGTTACAATACTTTATTGTGACATTTTAAAAACGCTCAAAATATATAAATATATATATATATATTTATTTTTCGATTATTTTTAAAATAAATTTAAAAAAAATTTTTTTTCTCATTAAATAGATGATTATTAATTAAATTTAGTCGTTTACTCAATCACAAATGTATACGAATCGAAGTAATTCATTTTAGAATAAATTTCATTTATTTTATCGAATTAAGTGAAAAATGATGAAAAAAACTTTTTTTATCAAAAATTATATTCTACATATGTTTTAAAAGTAATTTAGTGAAAAAAAATCAACTAAAAAAAAAAAGTCATTTTCGATCAAAATCTCGACTAAGTGCCGACTATTTCTGAAGCGTTTTGCATAAAGATAACGTCCTCTACTCAGTTACTTACATTGCACCCAATTTTACTCTCTATTTCGATTCACACTCGATTAACGCGCCGCCGCCCCTAGCTACTTACGCTGGCTGCAGCCGACGCGCTGCATTACGCGCGACGCTGCTATATACATACAGCGCGTCTACGCACGCGTTATAGGCACCGACGGTGCCCAAAATAACTTTTTTTCGTAAAAAATTTTTTGAAAAAATTTCTGAAGCGTTTTATCAAAACAAAACGTCCTCTACTCAGTTTGTTACCTTTCCTAGGGTGTAAACTGGAGTGCAAAAGTAGGGCGGTGAAAAAATTTAATTTTTTTCACCGACTCGACATCTTTTGTCCGACAAGTTTGCCGTACGTGGTCTTTTGGTAGGCTATGAACGTACGAATGGCTACGAGTGCGACGCTAGGCTGAGATTCTTTAGCATCCGGCAATCGGCGACGCCAATAGATACCATCAAAAGGCGCCCAAGCGTCTACGGGTCCAAATTGAACGCGAATGTAGTCCTAAAACGACTATAAAATGACAGACAGATCAGCAATTTTGTTTCCGCCAAAGGCATAACAAAATGCACCATGAACGAAGCGATATCGTGCTACTTGCTGCGTCTTTTATGCCCGTTTACACCTTGCCGGCGTATAGGGCGAAAAGCGTAAAAGCAAAAAAGCGCTCGCAAAAAATCACTCGATTTCGGACTGAAATCGTCGAGGTTATACATTTTCGATTCGATTCGATTCAATTCGAAACTATGGCGATAGTCGTCGCCTAATTGCTTTCGCGCCTTACACACACACACACACACACACACACACTAGCCTCTCTGCCGTCACCGCCTTCGCTTCTTCGTCTTCGTGGTCGTCTTCGCCGACGCTTTTGCACCGTTAAATCACGCTTTTTTCAGGCACGTTTTATAGCGTTGTCTAGCTAAAAGTTGTGGGTGTCCAGTTGAAGCGTTCATTAAAGGCGATAAGGGCTGCCAAAACGACGGTCGAATTTGGTCGAATGGCAAAGAGTGCTAAAGTGAGTGAGTGAGTGAGTGACATAGGCCTTAATGAAGCTTTTAGACGCGCCGCGCCTCTATTCCCATAGTTTCGATGGCCAATCGTGCTAATCGTCGTCGTCGTGTATTACCTGGTTGATCCTGCCAGTAGTTATATGCTTGTCTCAAAGATTAAGCCATGCATGTCTAAGCACAAACTTTAAAATAGTGAAGCTGCGAATGGCTCATTAGGCCACCCATGATTTATTTGATCGTAAAAATTTACTTGGATAACTGTGGTAATTCTAGAGCTAATACATGCACTAAAGCTCCGACCTTACGGAAAGGGCGCGTTTATTAGATCAAAATCAATCGAGTCTCACGGCTCGTCAATTTTGGTGACTCTGAATAAATTACAGCTGATCGCACGACCTAGCGTCGGCGACGGATCATTCAAGTGTGTGCCCTATCAACTTTCGATGGTATGTGATATGCTTACCATGGTTGTAACGGGTAACGGGGAATCAGGGTTCGATTCCGGAGAGGGAGCATGAGAAACGGCTACCACATCCAAGGAAGGCAGCAGGCGCGCAAATTAC
>CAXIVU010000024.1:0-32729 GCA_964035795.1 Pterobdella sp. o SKG-2022
AAATCTACGCCAACAGTTACTACTGTAGAAACAACAACGCCAACTACAATAACTGTAACAACAACTTCATTGGCTACAGCTACAACAGTTTCGACAACGATTGCAACATCAACGCAAACAACAACTGTTATTATGACAACAACGACAGAAATGTTGTCTAAATCTACGCCAACAGTTACTACTGTAGAAACAACAACGCCAACTACAATAACTGTAACAACAACTTCATTGGCTACAGCTACAACAGTTTCGACAACGATTGCAACATCAACGCAAACAACAACTGTTATTATGACAACAACGACAGAAATGTTGTCTAAATCTACGCCAACAGTTACTACTGTAGAAACAACAACGCCAACTACAATAACTGTAACAACAACTTCATTGGCTACAGCTACAACAGTTTCGACAACGATTGCAACATCAACGCAAACAACAACTGTTATTATGACAACAACGACAGAAATGTTGTCTAAATCTACGCCAACAGTTACTACTGTAGAAACAACAACGCCAACTACAATAACTGTAACAACAACTTCATTGGCTACAGCTACAACAGTTTCGACAACGATTGCAACATCAACGCAAACAACAACTGTTATTATGACAACAACGACAGAAATGTTGTCTAAATCTACGCCAACAGTTACTACTGTAGAAACAACTAACGCCAACTACAATAACTGTAACAACAACTTCATTGGCTACAGCTACAACAGTTTCGACAACGATTGCAACATCAACGCAAACAACAACTGTTATTATGACAACAACGACAGAAATGTTGTCTAAATCTACGCCAACAGTTACTACTGTAGAAACAACAACGCCAACTACAATAACTGTAACAACAACTTCATTGGCTACAGCTACAACAGTTTCGACAACGATTGCAACATCAACGCAAACAACAACTGTTATTATGACAACAACGACAGAAATGTTGTCTAAATCTACGCCAACAGTTACTACTGTAGAAACAACAACGCCAACTACAATAACTGTAACAACAACTTCATTGGCTACAGCTACAACAGTTTCGACAACGATTGCAACATCAACGCAAACAACAACTGTTATTATGACAACAACGACAGAAATGTTGTCTAAATCTACGCCAACAGTTACTACTGTAGAAACAACAACGCCAACTACAATAACTGTAACAACAACTTCATTGGCTACAGCTACAACAGTTTCGACAACGATTGCAACATCAACGCAAACAACAACTGTTATTATGACAACAACGACAGAAATGTTGTCTAAATCTACGCCAACAGTTACTACTGTAGAAACAACAACGCCAACTACAATAACTGTAACAACAACTTCATTGGCTACAGCTACAACAGTTTCGACAACGATTGCAACATCAACGCAAACAACAACTGTTATTATGACAACAACGACAGAAATGTTGTCTAAATCTACGCCAACAGTTACTACTGTAGAAACAACAACGCCAACTACAATAACTGTAACAACAACTTCATTGGCTACAGCTACAACAGTTTCGACAACGATTGCAACATCAACGCAAACAACAACTGTTATTATGACAACAACGACAGAAATGTTGTCTAAATCTACGCCAACAGTTACTACTGTAGAAACAACAACGCCAACTACAATAACTGTAACAACAACTTCATTGGCTACAGCTACAACAGTTTCGACAACGATTGCAACATCAACGCAAACAACAACTGTTATTATGACAACAACGACAGAAATGTTGTCTAAATCTACGCCAACAGTTACTACTGTAGAAACAACAACGCCAACTACAATAACTGTAACAACAACTTCATTGGCTACAGCTACAACAGTTTCGACAACGATTGCAACATCAACGCAAACAACAACTGTTATTATGACAACAACGACAGAAATGTTGTCTAAATCTACGCCAACAGTTACTACTGTAGAAACAACAACGCCAACTACAATAACTGTAACAACAACTTCATTGGCTACAGCTACAACAGTTTCGACAACGATTGCAACATCAACGCAAACAACAACTGTTATTATGACAACAACGACAGAAATGTTGTCTAAATCTACGCCAACAGTTACTACTGTAGAAACAACAACGCCAACTACAATAACTGTAACAACAACTTCATTGGCTACAGCTACAACAGTTTCGACAACGATTGCAACATCAACGCAAACAACAACTGTTATTATGACAACAACGACAGAAATGTTGTCTAAATCTACGCCAACAGTTACTACTGTAGAAACAACAACGCCAACTACAATAACTGTAACAACAACTTCATTGGCTACAGCTACAACAGTTTCGACAACGATTGCAACATCAACGCAAACAACAACTGTTATTATGACAACAACGACAGAAATGTTGTCTAAATCTACGCCAACAGTTACTACTGTAGAAACAACAACGCCAACTACAATAACTGTAACAACAACTTCATTGGCTACAGCTACAACAGTTTCGACAACGATTGCAACATCAACGCAAACAACAACTGTTATTATGACAACAACGACAGAAATGTTGTCTAAATCTACGCCAACAGTTACTACTGTAGAAACAACAACGCCAACTACAATAACTGTAACAACAACTTCATTGGCTACAGCTACAACAGTTTCGACAACGATTGCAACATCAACGCAAACAACAACTGTTATTATGACAACAACGACAGAAATGTTGTCTAAATCTACGCCAACAGTTACTACTGTAGAAACAACAACGCCAACTACAATAACTGTAACAACAACTTCATTGGCTACAGCTACAACAGTTTCGACAACGATTGCAACATCAACGCAAACAACAACTGTTATTATGACAACAACGACAGAAATGTTGTCTAAATCTACGCCAACAGTTACTACTGTAGAAACAACAACGCCAACTACAATAACTGTAACAACAACTTCATTGGCTACAGCTACAACAGTTTCGACAACGATTGCAACATCAACGCAAACAACAACTGTTATTATGACAACAACGACAGAAATGTTGTCTAAATCTACGCCAACAGTTACTACTGTAGAAACAACAACGCCAACTACAATAACTGTAACAACAACTTCATTGGCTACAGCTACAACAGTTTCGACAACGATTGCAACATCAACGCAAACAACAACTGTTATTATGACAACAACGACAGAAATGTTGTCTAAATCTACGCCAACAGTTACTACTGTAGAAACAACAACGCCAACTACAATAACTGTAACAACAACTTCATTGGCTACAGCTACAACAGTTTCGACAACGATTGCAACATCAACGCAAACAACAACTGTTATTATGACAACAACGACAGAAATGTTGTCTAAATCTACGCCAACAGTTACTACTGTAGAAACAACAACGCCAACTACAATAACTGTAACAACAACTTCATTGGCTACAGCTACAACAGTTTCGACAACGATTGCAACATCAACGCAAACAACAACTGTTATTATGACAACAACGACAGAAATGTTGTCTAAATCTACGCCAACAGTTACTACTGTAGAAACAACAACGCCAACTACAATAACTGTAACAACAACTTCATTGGCTACAGCTACAACAGTTTCGACAACGATTGCAACATCAACGCAAACAACAACTGTTATTATGACAACAACGACAGAAATGTTGTCTAAATCTACGCCAACAGTTACTACTGTAGAAACAACAACGCCAACTACAATAACTGTAACAACAACTTCATTGGCTACAGCTACAACAGTTTCGACAACGATTGCAACATCAACGCAAACAACAACTGTTATTATGACAACAACGACAGAAATGTTGTCTAAATCTACGCCAACAGTTACTACTGTAGAAACAACAACGCCAACTACAATAACTGTAACAACAACTTCATTGGCTACAGCTACAACAGTTTCGACAACGATTGCAACATCAACGCAAACAACAACTGTTATTATGACAACAACGACAGAAATGTTGTCTAAATCTACGCCAACAGTTACTACTGTAGAAACAACAACGCCAACTACAATAACTGTAACAACAACTTCATTGGCTACAGCTACAACAGTTTCGACAACGATTGCAACATCAACGCAAACAACAACTGTTATTATGACAACAACGACAGAAATGTTGTCTAAATCTACGCCAACAGTTACTACTGTAGAAACAACAACGCCAACTACAATAACTGTAACAACAACTTCATTGGCTACAGCTACAACAGTTTCGACAACGATTGCAACATCAACGCAAACAACAACTGTTATTATGACAACAACGACAGAAATGTTGTCTAAATCTACGCCAACAGTTACTACTGTAGAAACAACAACGCCAACTACAATAACTGTAACAACAACTTCATTGGCTACAGCTACAACAGTTTCGACAACGATTGCAACATCAACGCAAACAACAACTGTTATTATGACAACAACGACAGAAATGTTGTCTAAATCTACGCCAACAGTTACTACTGTAGAAACAACAACGCCAACTACAATAACTGTAACAACAACTTCATTGGCTACAGCTACAACAGTTTCGACAACGATTGCAACATCAACGCAAACAACAACTGTTATTATGACAACAACGACAGAAATGTTGTCTAAATCTACGCCAACAGTTACTACTGTAGAAACAACAACGCCAACTACAATAACTGTAACAACAACTTCATTGGCTACAGCTACAACAGTTTCGACAACGATTGCAACATCAACGCAAACAACAACTGTTATTATGACAACAACGACAGAAATGTTGTCTAAATCTACGCCAACAGTTACTACTGTAGAAACAACAACGCCAACTACAATAACTGTAACAACAACTTCATTGGCTACAGCTACAACAGTTTCGACAACGATTGCAACATCAACGCAAACAACAACTGTTATTATGACAACAACGACAGAAATGTTGTCTAAATCTACGCCAACAGTTACTACTGTAGAAACAACAACGCCAACTACAATAACTGTAACAACAACTTCATTGGCTACAGCTACAACAGTTTCGACAACGATTGCAACATCAACGCAAACAACAACTGTTATTATGACAACAACGACAGAAATGTTGTCTAAATCTACGCCAACAGTTACTACTGTAGAAACAACAACGCCAACTACAATAACTGTAACAACAACTTCATTGGCTACAGCTACAACAGTTTCGACAACGATTGCAACATCAACGCAAACAACAACTGTTATTATGACAACAACGACAGAAATGTTGTCTAAATCTACGCCAACAGTTACTACTGTAGAAACAACAACGCCAACTACAATAACTGTAACAACAACTTCATTGGCTACAGCTACAACAGTTTCGACAACGATTGCAACATCAACGCAAACAACAACTGTTATTATGACAACAACGACAGAAATGTTGTCTAAATCTACGCCAACAGTTACTACTGTAGAAACAACAACGCCAACTACAATAACTGTAACAACAACTTCATTGGCTACAGCTACAACAGTTTCGACAACGATTGCAACATCAACGCAAACAACAACTGTTATTATGACAACAACGACAGAAATGTTGTCTAAATCTACGCCAACAGTTACTACTGTAGAAACAACAACGCCAACTACAATAACTGTAACAACAACTTCATTGGCTACAGCTACAACAGTTTCGACAACGATTGCAACATCAACGCAAACAACAACTGTTATTATGACAACAACGACAGAAATGTTGTCTAAATCTACGCCAACAGTTACTACTGTAGAAACAACAACGCCAACTACAATAACTGTAACAACAACTTCATTGGCTACAGCTACAACAGTTTCGACAACGATTGCAACATCAACGCAAACAACAACTGTTATTATGACAACAACGACAGAAATGTTGTCTAAATCTACGCCAACAGTTACTACTGTAGAAACAACAACGCCAACTACAATAACTGTAACAACAACTTCATTGGCTACAGCTACAACAGTTTCGACAACGATTGCAACATCAACGCAAACAACAACTGTTATTATGACAACAACGACAGAAATGTTGTCTAAATCTACGCCAACAGTTACTACTGTAGAAACAACAACGCCAACTACAATAACTGTAACAACAACTTCATTGGCTACAGCTACAACAGTTTCGACAACGATTGCAACATCAACGCAAACAACAACTGTTATTATGACAACAACGACAGAAATGTTGTCTAAATCTACGCCAACAGTTACTACTGTAGAAACAACAACGCCAACTACAATAACTGTAACAACAACTTCATTGGCTACAGCTACAACAGTTTCGACAACGATTGCAACATCAACGCAAACAACAACTGTTATTATGACAACAACGACAGAAATGTTGTCTAAATCTACGCCAACAGTTACTACTGTAGAAACAACAACGCCAACTACAATAACTGTAACAACAACTTCATTGGCTACAGCTACAACAGTTTCGACAACGATTGCAACATCAACGCAAACAACAACTGTTATTATGACAACAACGACAGAAATGTTGTCTAAATCTACGCCAACAGTTACTACTGTAGAAACAACAACGCCAACTACAATAACTGTAACAACAACTTCATTGGCTACAGCTACAACAGTTTCGACAACGATTGCAACATCAACGCAAACAACAACTGTTATTATGACAACAACGACAGAAATGTTGTCTAAATCTACGCCAACAGTTACTACTGTAGAAACAACAACGCCAACTACAATAACTGTAACAACAACTTCATTGGCTACAGCTACAACAGTTTCGACAACGATTGCAACATCAACGCAAACAACAACTGTTATTATGACAACAACGACAGAAATGTTGTCTAAATCTACGCCAACAGTTACTACTGTAGAAACAACAACGCCAACTACAATAACTGTAACAACAACTTCATTGGCTACAGCTACAACAGTTTCGACAACGATTGCAACATCAACGCAAACAACAACTGTTATTATGACAACAACGACAGAAATGTTGTCTAAATCTACGCCAACAGTTACTACTGTAGAAACAACAACGCCAACTACAATAACTGTAACAACAACTTCATTGGCTACAGCTACAACAGTTTCGACAACGATTGCAACATCAACGCAAACAACAACTGTTATTATGACAACAACGACAGAAATGTTGTCTAAATCTACGCCAACAGTTACTACTGTAGAAACAACAACGCCAACTACAATAACTGTAACAACAACTTCATTGGCTACAGCTACAACAGTTTCGACAACGATTGCAACATCAACGCAAACAACAACTGTTATTATGACAACAACGACAGAAATGTTGTCTAAATCTACGCCAACAGTTACTACTGTAGAAACAACAACGCCAACTACAATAACTGTAACAACAACTTCATTGGCTACAGCTACAACAGTTTCGACAACGATTGCAACATCAACGCAAACAACAACTGTTATTATGACAACAACGACAGAAATGTTGTCTAAATCTACGCCAACAGTTACTACTGTAGAAACAACAACGCCAACTACAATAACTGTAACAACAACTTCATTGGCTACAGCTACAACAGTTTCGACAACGATTGCAACATCAACGCAAACAACAACTGTTATTATGACAACAACGACAGAAATGTTGTCTAAATCTACGCCAACAGTTACTACTGTAGAAACAACAACGCCAACTACAATAACTGTAACAACAACTTCATTGGCTACAGCTACAACAGTTTCGACAACGATTGCAACATCAACGCAAACAACAACTGTTATTATGACAACAACGACAGAAATGTTGTCTAAATCTACGCCAACAGTTACTACTGTAGAAACAACAACGCCAACTACAATAACTGTAACAACAACTTCATTGGCTACAGCTACAACAGTTTCGACAACGATTGCAACATCAACGCAAACAACAACTGTTATTATGACAACAACGACAGAAATGTTGTCTAAATCTACGCCAACAGTTACTACTGTAGAAACAACAACGCCAACTACAATAACTGTAACAACAACTTCATTGGCTACAGCTACAACAGTTTCGACAACGATTGCAACATCAACGCAAACAACAACTGTTATTATGACAACAACGACAGAAATGTTGTCTAAATCTACGCCAACAGTTACTACTGTAGAAACAACAACGCCAACTACAATAACTGTAACAACAACTTCATTGGCTACAGCTACAACAGTTTCGACAACGATTGCAACATCAACGCAAACAACAACTGTTATTATGACAACAACGACAGAAATGTTGTCTAAATCTACGCCAACAGTTACTACTGTAGAAACAACAACGCCAACTACAATAACTGTAACAACAACTTCATTGGCTACAGCTACAACAGTTTCGACAACGATTGCAACATCAACGCAAACAACAACTGTTATTATGACAACAACGACAGAAAAGTTGTCTAAATCTACGCCAACAGTTACTACTGTAGAAACAACAACGCCAACTACAATAACTGTAACAACAACTTCATTGGCTACAGCTACAACAGTTTCGACAACGATTGCAACATCAACGCAAACAACAACTGTTATTATGACAACAACGACAGAAATGTTGTCTAAATCTACGCCAACAGTTACTACTGTAGAAACAACAACGCCAACTACAATAACTGTAACAACAACTTCATTGGCTACAGCTACAACAGTTTCGACAACGATTGCAACATCAACGCAAACAACAACTGTTATTATGACAACAACGACAGAAATGTTGTCTAAATCTACGCCAACAGTTACTACTGTAGAAACAACAACGCCAACTACAATAACTGTAACAACAACTTCATTGGCTACAGCTACAACAGTTTCGACAACGATTGCAACATCAACGCAAACAACAACTGTTATTATGACAACAACGACAGAAATGTTGTCTAAATCTACGCCAACAGTTACTACTGTAGAAACAACAACGCCAACTACAATAACTGTAACAACAACTTCATTGGCTACAGCTACAACAGTTTCGACAACGATTGCAACATCAACGCAAACAACAACTGTTATTATGACAACAACGACAGAAATGTTGTCTAAATCTACGCCAACAGTTACTACTGTAGAAACAACAACGCCAACTACAATAACTGTAACAACAACTTCATTGGCTACAGCTACAACAGTTTCGACAACGATTGCAACATCAACGCAAACAACAACTGTTATTATGACAACAACGACAGAAATGTTGTCTAAATCTACGCCAACAGTTACTACTGTAGAAACAACAACGCCAACTACAATAACTGTAACAACAACTTCATTGGCTACAGCTACAACAGTTTCGACAACGATTGCAACATCAACGCAAACAACAACTGTTATTATGACAACAACGACAGAAATGTTGTCTAAATCTACGCCAACAGTTACTACTGTAGAAACAACAACGCCAACTACAATAACTGTAACAACAACTTCATTGGCTACAGCTACAACAGTTTCGACAACGATTGCAACATCAACGCAAACAACAACTGTTATTATGACAACAACGACAGAAATGTTGTCTAAATCTACGCCAACAGTTACTACTGTAGAAACAACAACGCCAACTACAATAACTGTAACAACAACTTCATTGGCTACAGCTACAACAGTTTCGACAACGATTGCAACATCAACGCAAACAACAACTGTTATTATGACAACAACGACAGAAATGTTGTCTAAATCTACGCCAACAGTTACTACTGTAGAAACAACAACGCCAACTACAATAACTGTAACAACAACTTCATTGGCTACAGCTACAACAGTTTCGACAACGATTGCAACATCAACGCAAACAACAACTGTTATTATGACAACAACGACAGAAATGTTGTCTAAATCTACGCCAACAGTTACTACTGTAGAAACAACAACGCCAACTACAATAACTGTAACAACAACTTCATTGGCTACAGCTACAACAGTTTCGACAACGATTGCAACATCAACGCAAACAACAACTGTTATTATGACAACAACGACAGAAATGTTGTCTAAATCTACGCCAACAGTTACTACTGTAGAAACAACAACGCCAACTACAATAACTGTAACAACAACTTCATTGGCTACAGCTACAACAGTTTCGACAACGATTGCAACATCAACGCAAACAACAACTGTTATTATGACAACAACGACAGAAATGTTGTCTAAATCTACGCCAACAGTTACTACTGTAGAAACAACAACGCCAACTACAATAACTGTAACAACAACTTCATTGGCTACAGCTACAACAGTTTCGACAACGATTGCAACATCAACGCAAACAACAACTGTTATTATGACAACAACGACAGAAATGTTGTCTAAATCTACGCCAACAGTTACTACTGTAGAAACAACAACGCCAACTACAATAACTGTAACAACAACTTCATTGGCTACAGCTACAACAGTTTCGACAACGATTGCAACATCAACGCAAACAACAACTGTTATTATGACAACAACGACAGAAATGTTGTCTAAATCTACGCCAACAGTTACTACTGTAGAAACAACAACGCCAACTACAATAACTGTAACAACAACTTCATTGGCTACAGCTACAACAGTTTCGACAACGATTGCAACATCAACGCAAACAACAACTGTTATTATGACAACAACGACAGAAATGTTGTCTAAATCTACGCCAACAGTTACTACTGTAGAAACAACAACGCCAACTACAATAACTGTAACAACAACTTCATTGGCTACAGCTACAACAGTTTCGACAACGATTGCAACATCAACGCAAACAACAACTGTTATTATGACAACAACGACAGAAATGTTGTCTAAATCTACGCCAACAGTTACTACTGTAGAAACAACAACGCCAACTACAATAACTGTAACAACAACTTCATTGGCTACAGCTACAACAGTTTCGACAACGATTGCAACATCAACGCAAACAACAACTGTTATTATGACAACAACGACAGAAATGTTGTCTAAATCTACGCCAACAGTTACTACTGTAGAAACAACAACGCCAACTACAATAACTGTAACAACAACTTCATTGGCTACAGCTACAACAGTTTCGACAACGATTGCAACATCAACGCAAACAACAACTGTTATTATGACAACAACGACAGAAATGTTGTCTAAATCTACGCCAACAGTTACTACTGTAGAAACAACAACGCCAACTACAATAACTGTAACAACAACTTCATTGGCTACAGCTACAACAGTTTCGACAACGATTGCAACATCAACGCAAACAACAACTGTTATTATGACAACAACGACAGAAATGTTGTCTAAATCTACGCCAACAGTTACTACTGTAGAAACAACAACGCCAACTACAATAACTGTAACAACAACTTCATTGGCTACAGCTACAACAGTTTCGACAACGATTGCAACATCAACGCAAACAACAACTGTTATTATGACAACAACGACAGAAATGTTGTCTAAATCTACGCCAACAGTTACTACTGTAGAAACAACAACGCCAACTACAATAACTGTAACAACAACTTCATTGGCTACAGCTACAACAGTTTCGACAACGATTGCAACATCAACGCAAACAACAACTGTTATTATGACAACAACGACAGAAATGTTGTCTAAATCTACGCCAACAGTTACTACTGTAGAAACAACAACGCCAACTACAATAACTGTAACAACAACTTCATTGGCTACAGCTACAACAGTTTCGACAACGATTGCAACATCAACGCAAACAACAACTGTTATTATGACAACAACGACAGAAATGTTGTCTAAATCTACGCCAACAGTTACTACTGTAGAAACAACAACGCCAACTACAATAACTGTAACAACAACTTCATTGGCTACAGCTACAACAGTTTCGACAACGATTGCAACATCAACGCAAACAACAACTGTTATTATGACAACAACGACAGAAATGTTGTCTAAATCTACGCCAACAGTTACTACTGTAGAAACAACAACGCCAACTACAATAACTGTAACAACAACTTCATTGGCTACAGCTACAACAGTTTCGACAACGATTGCAACATCAACGCAAACAACAACTGTTATTATGACAACAACGACAGAAATGTTGTCTAAATCTACGCCAACAGTTACTACTGTAGAAACAACAACGCCAACTACAATAACTGTAACAACAACTTCATTGGCTACAGCTACAACAGTTTCGACAACGATTGCAACATCAACGCAAACAACAACTGTTATTATGACAACAACGACAGAAATGTTGTCTAAATCTACGCCAACAGTTACTACTGTAGAAACAACAACGCCAACTACAATAACTGTAACAACAACTTCATTGGCTACAGCTACAACAGTTTCGACAACGATTGCAACATCAACGCAAACAACAACTGTTATTATGACAACAACGACAGAAATGTTGTCTAAATCTACGCCAACAGTTACTACTGTAGAAACAACAACGCCAACTACAATAACTGTAACAACAACTTCATTGGCTACAGCTACAACAGTTTCGACAACGATTGCAACATCAACGCAAACAACAACTGTTATTATGACAACAACGACAGAAATGTTGTCTAAATCTACGCCAACAGTTACTACTGTAGAAACAACAACGCCAACTACAATAACTGTAACAACAACTTCATTGGCTACAGCTACAACAGTTTCGACAACGATTGCAACATCAACGCAAACAACAACTGTTATTATGACAACAACGACAGAAATGTTGTCTAAATCTACGCCAACAGTTACTACTGTAGAAACAACAACGCCAACTACAATAACTGTAACAACAACTTCATTGGCTACAGCTACAACAGTTTCGACAACGATTGCAACATCAACGCAAACAACAACTGTTATTATGACAACAACGACAGAAATGTTGTCTAAATCTACGCCAACAGTTACTACTGTAGAAACAACAACGCCAACTACAATAACTGTAACAACAACTTCATTGGCTACAGCTACAACAGTTTCGACAACGATTGCAACATCAACGCAAACAACAACTGTTATTATGACAACAACGACAGAAATGTTGTCTAAATCTACGCCAACAGTTACTACTGTAGAAACAACAACGCCAACTACAATAACTGTAACAACAACTTCATTGGCTACAGCTACAACAGTTTCGACAACGATTGCAACATCAACGCAAACAACAACTGTTATTATGACAACAACGACAGAAATGTTGTCTAAATCTACGCCAACAGTTACTACTGTAGAAACAACAACGCCAACTACAATAACTGTAACAACAACTTCATTGGCTACAGCTACAACAGTTTCGACAACGATTGCAACATCAACGCAAACAACAACTGTTATTATGACAACAACGACAGAAATGTTGTCTAAATCTACGCCAACAGTTACTACTGTAGAAACAACAACGCCAACTACAATAACTGTAACAACAACTTCATTGGCTACAGCTACAACAGTTTCGACAACGATTGCAACATCAACGCAAACAACAACTGTTATTATGACAACAACGACAGAAATGTTGTCTAAATCTACGCCAACAGTTACTACTGTAGAAACAACAACGCCAACTACAATAACTGTAACAACAACTTCATTGGCTACAGCTACAACAGTTTCGACAACGATTGCAACATCAACGCAAACAACAACTGTTATTATGACAACAACGACAGAAATGTTGTCTAAATCTACGCCAACAGTTACTACTGTAGAAACAACAACGCCAACTACAATAACTGTAACAACAACTTCATTGGCTACAGCTACAACAGTTTCGACAACGATTGCAACATCAACGCAAACAACAACTGTTATTATGACAACAACGACAGAAATGTTGTCTAAATCTACGCCAACAGTTACTACTGTAGAAACAACAACGCCAACTACAATAACTGTAACAACAACTTCATTGGCTACAGCTACAACAGTTTCGACAACGATTGCAACATCAACGCAAACAACAACTGTTATTATGACAACAACGACAGAAATGTTGTCTAAATCTACGCCAACAGTTACTACTGTAGAAACAACAACGCCAACTACAATAACTGTAACAACAACTTCATTGGCTACAGCTACAACAGTTTCGACAACGATTGCAACATCAACGCAAACAACAACTGTTATTATGACAACAACGACAGAAATGTTGTCTAAATCTACGCCAACAGTTACTACTGTAGAAACAACAACGCCAACTACAATAACTGTAACAACAACTTCATTGGCTACAGCTACAACAGTTTCGACAACGATTGCAACATCAACGCAAACAACAACTGTTATTATGACAACAACGACAGAAATGTTGTCTAAATCTACGCCAACAGTTACTACCGTAAACAACAACGCCAACTACAATAACTGTAACAACAACTTCATTGGCTACAGCTACAACAGTTTCGACAACGATTGCAACATCAACGCAAACAACAACTGTTATTATGACAACAACGACAGAAATGTTGTCTAAATCTACGCCAACAGTTACTACTGTAGAAACAACAACGCCAACTACAATAACTGTAACAACAACTTCATTGGCTACAGCTACAACAGTTTCGACAACGATTGCAACATCAACGCAAACAACAACTGTTATTATGACAACAACGACAGAAATGTTGTCTAAATCTACGCCAACAGTTACTACTGTAGAAACAACAACGCCAACTACAATAACTGTAACAACAACTTCATTGGCTACAGCTACAACAGTTTCGACAACGATTGCAACATCAACGCAAACAACAACTGTTATTATGACAACAACGACAGAAATGTTGTCTAAATCTACGCCAACAGTTACTACTGTAGAAACAACAACGCCAACTACAATAACTGTAACAACAACTTCATTGGCTACAGCTACAACAGTTTCGACAACGATTGCAACATCAACGCAAACAACAACTGTTATTATGACAACAACGACAGAAATGTTGTCTAAATCTACGCCAACAGTTACTACTGTAGAAACAACAACGCCAACTACAATAACTGTAACAACAACTTCATTGGCTACAGCTACAACAGTTTCGACAACGATTGCAACATCAACGCAAACAACAACTGTTATTATGACAACAACGACAGAAATGTTGTCTAAATCTACGCCAACAGTTACTACTGTAGAAACAACAACGCCAACTACAATAACTGTAACAACAACTTCATTGGCTACAGCTACAACAGTTTCGACAACGATTGCAACATCAACGCAAACAACAACTGTTATTATGACAACAACGACAGAAATGTTGTCTAAATCTACGCCAACAGTTACTACTGTAGAAACAACAACGCCAACTACAATAACTGTAACAACAACTTCATTGGCTACAGCTACAACAGTTTCGACAACGATTGCAACATCAACGCAAACAACAACTGTTATTATGACAACAACGACAGAAATGTTGTCTAAATCTACGCCAACAGTTACTACTGTAGAAACAACAACGCCAACTACAATAACTGTAACAACAACTTCATTGGCTACAGCTACAACAGTTTCGACAACGATTGCAACATCAACGCAAACAACAACTGTTATTATGACAACAACGACAGAAATGTTGTCTAAATCTACGCCAACAGTTACTACTGTAGAAACAACAACGCCAACTACAATAACTGTAACAACAACTTCATTGGCTACAGCTACAACAGTTTCGACAACGATTGCAACATCAACGCAAACAACAACTGTTATTATGACAACAACGACAGAAATGTTGTCTAAATCTACGCCAACAGTTACTACTGTAGAAACAACAACGCCAACTACAATAACTGTAACAACAACTTCATTGGCTACAGCTACAACAGTTTCGACAACGATTGCAACATCAACGCAAACAACAACTGTTATTATGACAACAACGACAGAAATGTTGTCTAAATCTACGCCAACAGTTACTACTGTAGAAACAACAACGCCAACTACAATAACTGTAACAACAACTTCATTGGCTACAGCTACAACAGTTTCGACAACGATTGCAACATCAACGCAAACAACAACTGTTATTATGACAACAACGACAGAAATGTTGTCTAAATCTACGCCAACAGTTACTACTGTAGAAACAACAACGCCAACTACAATAACTGTAACAACAACTTCATTGGCTACAGCTACAACAGTTTCGACAACGATTGCAACATCAACGCAAACAACAACTGTTATTATGACAACAACGACAGAAATGTTGTCTAAATCTACGCCAACAGTTACTACTGTAGAAACAACAACGCCAACTACAATAACTGTAACAACAACTTCATTGGCTACAGCTACAACAGTTTCGACAACGATTGCAACATCAACGCAAACAACAACTGTTATTATGACAACAACGACAGAAATGTTGTCTAAATCTACGCCAACAGTTACTACTGTAGAAACAACAACGCCAACTACAATAACTGTAACAACAACTTCATTGGCTACAGCTACAACAGTTTCGACAACGATTGCAACATCAACGCAAACAACAACTGTTATTATGACAACAACGACAGAAATGTTGTCTAAATCTACGCCAACAGTTACTACTGTAGAAACAACAACGCCAACTACAATAACTGTAACAACAACTTCATTGGCTACAGCTACAACAGTTTCGACAACGATTGCAACATCAACGCAAACAACAACTGTTATTATGACAACAACGACAGAAATGTTGTCTAAATCTACGCCAACAGTTACTACTGTAGAAACAACAACGCCAACTACAATAACTGTAACAACAACTTCATTGGCTACAGCTACAACAGTTTCGACAACGATTGCAACATCAACGCAAACAACAACTGTTATTATGACAACAACGACAGAAATGTTGTCTAAATCTACGCCAACAGTTACTACTGTAGAAACAACAACGCCAACTACAATAACTGTAACAACAACTTCATTGGCTACAGCTACAACAGTTTCGACAACGATTGCAACATCACGCAAACAACAACTGTTATTATGACAACAACGACAGAAATGTTGTCTAAATCTACGCCAACAGTTACTACTGTAGAAACAACAACGCCAACTACAATAACTGTAACAACAACTTCATTGGCTACAGCTACAACAGTTTCGACAACGATTGCAACATCAACGCAAACAACAACTGTTATTATGACAACAACGACAGAAATGTTGTCTAAATCTACGCCAACAGTTACTACTGTAGAAACAACAACGCCAACTACAATAACTGTAACAACAACTTCATTGGCTACAGCTACAACAGTTTCGACAACGATTGCAACATCAACGCAAACAACAACTGTTATTATGACAACAACGACAGAAATGTTGTCTAAATCTACGCCAACAGTTACTACTGTAGAAACAACAACGCCAACTACAATAACTGTAACAACAACTTCATTGGCTACAGCTACAACAGTTTCGACAACGATTGCAACATCAACGCAAACAACAACTGTTATTATGACAACAACGACAGAAATGTTGTCTAAATCTACGCCAACAGTTACTACTGTAGAAACAACAACGCCAACTACAATAACTGTAACAACAACTTCATTGGCTACAGCTACAACAGTTTCGACAACGATTGCAACATCAACGCAAACAACAACTGTTATTATGACAACAACGACAGAAATGTTGTCTAAATCTACGCCAACAGTTACTACTGTAGAAACAACAACGCCAACTACAATAACTGTAACAACAACTTCATTGGCTACAGCTACAACAGTTTCGACAACGATTGCAACATCAACGCAAACAACAACTGTTATTATGACAACAACGACAGAAATGTTGTCTAAATCTACGCCAACAGTTACTACTGTAGAAACAACAACGCCAACTACAATAACTGTAACAACAACTTCATTGGCTACAGCTACAACAGTTTCGACAACGATTGCAACATCAACGCAAACAACAACTGTTATTATGACAACAACGACAGAAATGTTGTCTAAATCTACGCCAACAGTTACTACTGTAGAAACAACAACGCCAACTACAATAACTGTAACAACAACTTCATTGGCTACAGCTACAACAGTTTCGACAACGATTGCAACATCAACGCAAACAACAACTGTTATTATGACAACAACGACAGAAATGTTGTCTAAATCTACGCCAACAGTTACTACTGTAGAAACAACAACGCCAACTACAATAACTGTAACAACAACTTCATTGGCTACAGCTACAACAGTTTCGACAACGATTGCAACATCAACGCAAACAACAACTGTTATTATGACAACAACGACAGAAATGTTGTCTAAATCTACGCCAACAGTTACTACTGTAGAAACAACAACGCCAACTACAATAACTGTAACAACAACTTCATTGGCTACAGCTACAACAGTTTCGACAACGATTGCAACATCAACGCAAACAACAACTGTTATTATGACAACAACGACAGAAATGTTGTCTAAATCTACGCCAACAGTTACTACTGTAGAAACAACAACGCCAACTACAATAACTGTAACAACAACTTCATTGGCTACAGCTACAACAGTTTCGACAACGATTGCAACATCAACGCAAACAACAACTGTTATTATGACAACAACGACAGAAATGTTGTCTAAATCTACGCCAACAGTTACTACTGTAGAAACAACAACGCCAACTACAATAACTGTAACAACAACTTCATTGGCTACAGCTACAACAGTTTCGACAACGATTGCAACATCAACGCAAACAACAACTGTTATTATGACAACAACGACAGAAATGTTGTCTAAATCTACGCCAACAGTTACTACTGTAGAAACAACAACGCCAACTACAATAACTGTAACAACAACTTCATTGGCTACAGCTACAACAGTTTCGACAACGATTGCAACATCAACGCAAACAACAACTGTTATTATGACAACAACGACAGAAATGTTGTCTAAATCTACGCCAACAGTTACTACTGTAGAAACAACAACGCCAACTACAATAACTGTAACAACAACTTCATTGGCTACAGCTACAACAGTTTCGACAACGATTGCAACATCAACGCAAACAACAACTGTTATTATGACAACAACGACAGAAATGTTGTCTAAATCTACGCCAACAGTTACTACTGTAGAAACAACAACGCCAACTACAATAACTGTAACAACAACTTCATTGGCTACAGCTACAACAGTTTCGACAACGATTGCAACATCAACGCAAACAACAACTGTTATTATGACAACAACGACAGAAATGTTGTCTAAATCTACGCCAACAGTTACTACTGTAGAAACAACAACGCCAACTACAATAACTGTAACAACAACTTCATTGGCTACAGCTACAACAGTTTCGACAACGATTGCAACATCAACGCAAACAACAACTGTTATTATGACAACAACGACAGAAATGTTGTCTAAATCTACGCCAACAGTTACTACTGTAGAAACAACAACGCCAACTACAATAACTGTAACAACAACTTCATTGGCTACAGCTACAACAGTTTCGACAACGATTGCAACATCAACGCAAACAACAACTGTTATTATGACAACAACGACAGAAATGTTGTCTAAATCTACGCCAACAGTTACTACTGTAGAAACAACAACGCCAACTACAATAACTGTAACAACAACTTCATTGGCTACAGCTACAACAGTTTCGACAACGATTGCAACATCAACGCAAACAACAACTGTTATTATGACAACAACGACAGAAATGTTGTCTAAATCTACGCCAACAGTTACTACTGTAGAAACAACAACGCCAACTACAATAACTGTAACAACAACTTCATTGGCTACAGCTACAACAGTTTCGACAACGATTGCAACATCAACGCAAACAACAACTGTTATTATGACAACAACGACAGAAATGTTGTCTAAATCTACGCCAACAGTTACTACTGTAGAAACAACAACGCCAACTACAATAACTGTAACAACAACTTCATTGGCTACAGCTACAACAGTTTCGACAACGATTGCAACATCAACGCAAACAACAACTGTTATTATGACAACAACGACAGAAATGTTGTCTAAATCTACGCCAACAGTTACTACTGTAGAAACAACAACGCCAACTACAATAACTGTAACAACAACTTCATTGGCTACAGCTACAACAGTTTCGACAACGATTGCAACATCAACGCAAACAACAACTGTTATTATGACAACAACGACAGAAATGTTGTCTAAATCTACGCCAACAGTTACTACTGTAGAAACAACAACGCCAACTACAATAACTGTAACAACAACTTCATTGGCTACAGCTACAACAGTTTCGACAACGATTGCAACATCAACGCAAACAACAACTGTTATTATGACAACAACGACAGAAATGTTGTCTAAATCTACGCCAACAGTTACTACTGTAGAAACAACAACGCCAACTACAATAACTGTAACAACAACTTCATTGGCTACAGCTACAACAGTTTCGACAACGATTGCAACATCAACGCAAACAACAACTGTTATTATGACAACAACGACAGAAATGTTGTCTAAATCTACGCCAACAGTTACTACTGTAGAAACAACAACGCCAACTACAATAACTGTAACAACAACTTCATTGGCTACAGCTACAACAGTTTCGACAACGATTGCAACATCAACGCAAACAACAACTGTTATTATGACAACAACGACAGAAATGTTGTCTAAATCTACGCCAACAGTTACTACTGTAGAAACAACAACGCCAACTACAATAACTGTAACAACAACTTCATTGGCTACAGCTACAACAGTTTCGACAACGATTGCAACATCAACGCAAACAACAACTGTTATTATGACAACAACGACAGAAATGTTGTCTAAATCTACGCCAACAGTTACTACTGTAGAAACAACAACGCCAACTACAATAACTGTAACAACAACTTCATTGGCTACAGCTACAACAGTTTCGACAACGATTGCAACATCAACGCAAACAACAACTGTTATTATGACAACAACGACAGAAATGTTGTCTAAATCTACGCCAACAGTTACTACTGTAGAAACAACAACGCCAACTACAATAACTGTAACAACAACTTCATTGGCTACAGCTACAACAGTTTCGACAACGATTGCAACATCAACGCAAACAACAACTGTTATTATGACAACAACGACAGAAATGTTGTCTAAATCTACGCCAACAGTTACTACTGTAGAAACAACAACGCCAACTACAATAACTGTAACAACAACTTCATTGGCTACAGCTACAACAGTTTCGACAACGATTGCAACATCAACGCAAACAACAACTGTTATTATGACAACAACGACAGAAATGTTGTCTAAATCTACGCCAACAGTTACTACTGTAGAAACAACAACGCCAACTACAATAACTGTAACAACAACTTCATTGGCTACAGCTACAACAGTTTCGACAACGATTGCAACATCAACGCAAACAACAACTGTTATTATGACAACAACGACAGAAATGTTGTCTAAATCTACGCCAACAGTTACTACTGTAGAAACAACAACGCCAACTACAATAACTGTAACAACAACTTCATTGGCTACAGCTACAACAGTTTCGACAACGATTGCAACATCAACGCAAACAACAACTGTTATTATGACAACAACGACAGAAATGTTGTCTAAATCTACGCCAACAGTTACTACTGTAGAAACAACAACGCCAACTACAATAACTGTAACAACAACTTCATTGGCTACAGCTACAACAGTTTCGACAACGATTGCAACATCAACGCAAACAACAACTGTTATTATGACAACAACGACAGAAATGTTGTCTAAATCTACGCCAACAGTTACTACTGTAGAAACAACAACGCCAACTACAATAACTGTAACAACAACTTCATTGGCTACAGCTACAACAGTTTCGACAACGATTGCAACATCAACGCAAACAACAACTGTTATTATGACAACAACGACAGAAATGTTGTCTAAATCTACGCCAACAGTTACTACTGTAGAAACAACAACGCCAACTACAATAACTGTAACAACAACTTCATTGGCTACAGCTACAACAGTTTCGACAACGATTGCAACATCAACGCAAACAACAACTGTTATTATGACAACAACGACAGAAATGTTGTCTAAATCTACGCCAACAGTTACTACTGTAGAAACAACAACGCCAACTACAATAACTGTAACAACAACTTCATTGGCTACAGCTACAACAGTTTCGACAACGATTGCAACATCAACGCAAACAACAACTGTTATTATGACAACAACGACAGAAATGTTGTCTAAATCTACGCCAACAGTTACTACTGTAGAAACAACAACGCCAACTACAATAACTGTAACAACAACTTCATTGGCTACAGCTACAACAGTTTCGACAACGATTGCAACATCAACGCAAACAACAACTGTTATTATGACAACAACGACAGAAATGTTGTCTAAATCTACGCCAACAGTTACTACTGTAGAAACAACAACGCCAACTACAATAACTGTAACAACAACTTCATTGGCTACAGCTACAACAGTTTCGACAACGATTGCAACATCAACGCAAACAACAACTGTTATTATGACAACAACGACAGAAATGTTGTCTAAATCTACGCCAACAGTTACTACTGTAGAAACAACAACGCCAACTACAATAACTGTAACAACAACTTCATTGGCTACAGCTACAACAGTTTCGACAACGATTGCAACATCAACGCAAACAACAACTGTTATTATGACAACAACGACAGAAATGTTGTCTAAATCTACGCCAACAGTTACTACTGTAGAAACAACAACGCCAACTACAATAACTGTAACAACAACTTCATTGGCTACAGCTACAACAGTTTCGACAACGATTGCAACATCAACGCAAACAACAACTGTTATTATGACAACAACGACAGAAATGTTGTCTAAATCTACGCCAACAGTTACTACTGTAGAAACAACAACGCCAACTACAATAACTGTAACAACAACTTCATTGGCTACAGCTACAACAGTTTCGACAACGATTGCAACATCAACGCAAACAACAACTGTTATTATGACAACAACGACAGAAATGTTGTCTAAATCTACGCCAACAGTTACTACTGTAGAAACAACAACGCCAACTACAATAACTGTAACAACAACTTCATTGGCTACAGCTACAACAGTTTCGACAACGATTGCAACATCAACGCAAACAACAACTGTTATTATGACAACAACGACAGAAATGTTGTCTAAATCTACGCCAACAGTTACTACTGTAGAAACAACAACGCCAACTACAATAACTGTAACAACAACTTCATTGGCTACAGCTACAACAGTTTCGACAACGATTGCAACATCAACGCAAACAACAACTGTTATTATGACAACAACGACAGAAATGTTGTCTAAATCTACGCCAACAGTTACTACTGTAGAAACAACAACGCCAACTACAATAACTGTAACAACAACTTCATTGGCTACAGCTACAACAGTTTCGACAACGATTGCAACATCAACGCAAACAACAACTGTTATTATGACAACAACGACAGAAATGTTGTCTAAATCTACGCCAACAGTTACTACTGTAGAAACAACAACGCCAACTACAATAACTGTAACAACAACTTCATTGGCTACAGCTACAACAGTTTCGACAACGATTGCAACATCAACGCAAACAACAACTGTTATTATGACAACAACGACAGAAATGTTGTCTAAATCTACGCCAACAGTTACTACTGTAGAAACAACAACGCCAACTACAATAACTGTAACAACAACTTCATTGGCTACAGCTACAACAGTTTCGACAACGATTGCAACATCAACGCAAACAACAACTGTTATTATGACAACAACGACAGAAATGTTGTCTAAATCTACGCCAACAGTTACTACTGTAGAAACAACAACGCCAACTACAATAACTGTAACAACAACTTCATTGGCTACAGCTACAACAGTTTCGACAACGATTGCAACATCAACGCAAACAACAACTGTTATTATGACAACAACGACAGAAATGTTGTCTAAATCTACGCCAACAGTTACTACTGTAGAAACAACAACGCCAACTACAATAACTGTAACAACAACTTCATTGGCTACAGCTACAACAGTTTCGACAACGATTGCAACATCAACGCAAACAACAACTGTTATTATGACAACAACGACAGAAATGTTGTCTAAATCTACGCCAACAGTTACTACTGTAGAAACAACAACGCCAACTACAATAACTGTAACAACAACTTCATTGGCTACAGCTACAACAGTTTCGACAACGATTGCAACATCAACGCAAACAACAACTGTTATTATGACAACACAACGACAGAAATGTTGTCTAAATCTACGCCAACAGTTACTACTGTAGAAACAACAACGCCAACTACAATAACTGTAACAACAACTTCATTGGCTACAGCTACAACAGTTTCGACAACGATTGCAACATCAACGCAAACAACAACTGTTATTATGACAACAACGACAGAAATGTTGTCTAAATCTACGCCAACAGTTACTACTGTAGAAACAACAACGCCAACTACAATAACTGTAACAACAACTTCATTGGCTACAGCTACAACAGTTTCGACAACGATTGCAACATCAACGCAAACAACAACTGTTATTATGACAACAACGACAGAAATGTTGTCTAAATCTACGCCAACAGTTACTACTGTAGAAACAACAACGCCAACTACAATAACTGTAACAACAACTTCATTGGCTACAGCTACAACAGTTTCGACAACGATTGCAACATCAACGCAAACAACAACTGTTATTATGACAACAACGACAGAAATGTTGTCTAAATCTACGCCAACAGTTACTACTGTAGAAACAACAACGCCAACTACAATAACTGTAACAACAACTTCATTGGCTACAGCTACAACAGTTTCGACAACGATTGCAACATCAACGCAAACAACAACTGTTATTATGACAACAACGACAGAAATGTTGTCTAAATCTACGCCAACAGTTACTACTGTAGAAACAACAACGCCAACTACAATAACTGTAACAACAACTTCATTGGCTACAGCTACAACAGTTTCGACAACGATTGCAACATCAACGCAAACAACAACTGTTATTATGACAACAACGACAGAAATGTTGTCTAAATCTACGCCAACAGTTACTACTGTAGAAACAACAACGCCAACTACAATAACTGTAACAACAACTTCATTGGCTACAGCTACAACAGTTTCGACAACGATTGCAACATCAACGCAAACAACAACTGTTATTATGACAACAACGACAGAAATGTTGTCTAAATCTACGCCAACAGTTACTACTGTAGAAACAACAACGCCAACTACAATAACTGTAACAACAACTTCATTGGCTACAGCTACAACAGTTTCGACAACGATTGCAACATCAACGCAAACAACAACTGTTATTATGACAACAACGACAGAAATGTTGTCTAAATCTACGCCAACAGTTACTACTGTAGAAACAACAACGCCAACTACAATAACTGTAACAACAACTTCATTGGCTACAGCTACAACAGTTTCGACAACGATTGCAACATCAACGCAAACAACAACTGTTATTATGACAACAACGACAGAAATGTTGTCTAAATCTACGCCAACAGTTACTACTGTAGAAACAACAACGCCAACTACAATAACTGTAACAACAACTTCATTGGCTACAGCTACAACAGTTTCGACAACGATTGCAACATCAACGCAAACAACAACTGTTATTATGACAACAACGACAGAAATGTTGTCTAAATCTACGCCAACAGTTACTACTGTAGAAACAACAACGCCAACTACAATAACTGTAACAACAACTTCATTGGCTACAGCTACAACAGTTTCGACAACGATTGCAACATCAACGCAAACAACAACTGTTATTATGACAACAACGACAGAAATGTTGTCTAAATCTACGCCAACAGTTACTACTGTAGAAACAACAACGCCAACTACAATAACTGTAACAACAACTTCATTGGCTACAGCTACAACAGTTTCGACAACGATTGCAACATCAACGCAAACAACAACTGTTATTATGACAACAACGACAGAAATGTTGTCTAAATCTACGCCAACAGTTACTACTGTAGAAACAACAACGCCAACTACAATAACTGTAACAACAACTTCATTGGCTACAGCTACAACAGTTTCGACAACGATTGCAACATCAACGCAAACAACAACTGTTATTATGACAACAACGACAGAAATGTTGTCTAAATCTACGCCAACAGTTACTACTGTAGAAACAACAACGCCAACTACAATAACTGTAACAACAACTTCATTGGCTACAGCTACAACAGTTTCGACAACGATTGCAACATCAACGCAAACAACAACTGTTATTATGACAACAACGACAGAAATGTTGTCTAAATCTACGCCAACAGTTACTACTGTAGAAACAACAACGCCAACTACAATAACTGTAACAACAACTTCATTGGCTACAGCTACAACAGTTTCGACAACGATTGCAACATCAACGCAAACAACAACTGTTATTATGACAACAACGACAGAAATGTTGTCTAAATCTACGCCAACAGTTACTACTGTAGAAACAACAACGCCAACTACAATAACTGTAACAACAACTTCATTGGCTACAGCTACAACAGTTTCGACAACGATTGCAACAGCTCAACGCAAACAACAACTGTTATTATGACAACAACGACAGAAATGTTGTCTAAATCTACGCCAACAGTTACTACTGTAGAAACAACAACGCCAACTACAATAACTGTAACAACAACTTCATTGGCTACAGCTACAACAGTTTCGACAACGATTGCAACATCAACGCAAACAACAACTGTTATTATGACAACAACGACAGAAATGTTGTCTAAATCTACGCCAACAGTTACTACTGTAGAAACAACAACGCCAACTACAATAACTGTAACAACAACTTCATTGGCTACAGCTACAACAGTTTCGACAACGATTGCAACATCAACGCAAACAACAACTGTTATTATGACAACAACGACAGAAATGTTGTCTAAATCTACGCCAACAGTTACTACTGTAGAAACAACAACGCCAACTACAATAACTGTAACAACAACTTCATTGGCTACAGCTACAACAGTTTCGACAACGATTGCAACATCAACGCAAACAACAACTGTTATTATGACAACAACGACAGAAATGTTGTCTAAATCTACGCCAACAGTTACTACTGTAGAAACAACAACGCCAACTACAATAACTGTAACAACAACTTCATTGGCTACAGCTACAACAGTTTCGACAACGATTGCAACATCAACGCAAACAACAACTGTTATTATGACAACAACGACAGAAATGTTGTCTAAATCTACGCCAACAGTTACTACTGTAGAAACAACAACGCCAACTACAATAACTGTAACAACAACTTCATTGGCTACAGCTACAACAGTTTCGACAACGATTGCAACATCAACGCAAACAACAACTGTTATTATGACAACAACGACAGAAATGTTGTCTAAATCTACGCCAACAGTTACTACTGTAGAAACAACAACGCCAACTACAATAACTGTAACAACAACTTCATTGGCTACAGCTACAACAGTTTCGACAACGATTGCAACATCAACGCAAACAACAACTGTTATTATGACAACAACGACAGAAATGTTGTCTAAATCTACGCCAACAGTTACTACTGTAGAAACAACAACGCCAACTACAATAACTGTAACAACAACTTCATTGGCTACAGCTACAACAGTTTCGACAACGATTGCAACATCAACGCAAACAACAACTGTTATTATGACAACAACGACAGAAATGTTGTCTAAATCTACGCCAACAGTTACTACTGTAGAAACAACAACGCCAACTACAATAACTGTAACAACAACTTCATTGGCTACAGCTACAACAGTTTCGACAACGATTGCAACATCAACGCAAACAACAACTGTTATTATGACAACAACGACAGAAATGTTGTCTAAATCTACGCCAACAGTTACTACTGTAGAAACAACAACGCCAACTACAATAACTGTAACAACAACTTCATTGGCTACAGCTACAACAGTTTCGACAACGATTGCAACATCAACGCAAACAACAACTGTTATTATGACAACAACGACAGAAATGTTGTCTAAATCTACGCCAACAGTTACTACTGTAGAAACAACAACGCCAACTACAATAACTGTAACAACAACTTCATTGGCTACAGCTACAACAGTTTCGACAACGATTGCAACATCAACGCAAACAACAACTGTTATTATGACAACAACGACAGAAATGTTGTCTAAATCTACGCCAACAGTTACTACTGTAGAAACAACAACGCCAACTACAATAACTGTAACAACAACTTCATTGGCTACAGCTACAACAGTTTCGACAACGATTGCAACATCAACGCAAACAACAACTGTTATTATGACAACAACGACAGAAATGTTGTCTAAATCTACGCCAACAGTTACTACTGTAGAAACAACAACGCCAACTACAATAACTGTAACAACAACTTCATTGGCTACAGCTACAACAGTTTCGACAACGATTGCAACATCAACGCAAACAACAACTGTTATTATGACAACAACGACAGAAATGTTGTCTAAATCTACGCCAACAGTTACTACTGTAGAAACAACAACGCCAACTACAATAACTGTAACAACAACTTCATTGGCTACAGCTACAACAGTTTCGACAACGATTGCAACATCAACGCAAACAACAACTGTTATTATGACAACAACGACAGAAATGTTGTCTAAATCTACGCCAACAGTTACTACTGTAGAAACAACAACGCCAACTACAATAACTGTAACAACAACTTCATTGGCTACAGCTACAACAGTTTCGACAACGATTGCAACATCAACGCAAACAACAACTGTTATTATGACAACAACGACAGAAATGTTGTCTAAATCTACGCCAACAGTTACTACTGTAGAAACAACAACGCCAACTACAATAACTGTAACAACAACTTCATTGGCTACAGCTACAACAGTTTCGACAACGATTGCAACATCAACGCAAACAACAACTGTTATTATGACAACAACGACAGAAATGTTGTCTAAATCTACGCCAACAGTTACTACTGTAGAAACAACAACGCCAACTACAATAACTGTAACAACAACTTCATTGGCTACAGCTACAACAGTTTCGACAACGATTGCAACATCAACGCAAACAACAACTGTTATTATGACAACAACGACAGAAATGTTGTCTAAATCTACGCCAACAGTTACTACTGTAGAAACAACAACGCCAACTACAATAACTGTAACAACAACTTCATTGGCTACAGCTACAACAGTTTCGACAACGATTGCAACATCAACGCAAACAACAACTGTTATTATGACAACAACGACAGAAATGTTGTCTAAATCTACGCCAACAGTTACTACTGTAGAAACAACAACGCCAACTACAATAACTGTAACAACAACTTCATTGGCTACAGCTACAACAGTTTCGACAACGATTGCAACATCAACGCAAACAACAACTGTTATTATGACAACAACGACAGAAATGTTGTCTAAATCTACGCCAACAGTTACTACTGTAGAAACAACAACGCCAACTACAATAACTGTAACAACAACTTCATTGGCTACAGCTACAACAGTTTCGACAACGATTGCAACATCAACGCAAACAACAACTGTTATTATGACAACAACGACAGAAATGTTGTCTAAATCTACGCCAACAGTTACTACTGTAGAAACAACAACGCCAACTACAATAACTGTAACAACAACTTCATTGGCTACAGCTACAACAGTTTCGACAACGATTGCAACATCAACGCAAACAACAACTGTTATTATGACAACAACGACAGAAATGTTGTCTAAATCTACGCCAACAGTTACTACTGTAGAAACAACAACGCCAACTACAATAACTGTAACAACAACTTCATTGGCTACAGCTACAACAGTTTCGACAACGATTGCAACATCAACGCAAACAACAACTGTTATTATGACAACAACGACAGAAATGTTGTCTAAATCTACGCCAACAGTTACTACTGTAGAAACAACAACGCCAACTACAATAACTGTAACAACAACTTCATTGGCTACAGCTACAACAGTTTCGACAACGATTGCAACATCAACGCAAACAACAACTGTTATTATGACAACAACGACAGAAATGTTGTCTAAATCTACGCCAACAGTTACTACTGTAGAAACAACAACGCCAACTACAATAACTGTAACAACAACTTCATTGGCTACAGCTACAACAGTTTCGACAACGATTGCAACATCAACGCAAACAACAACTGTTATTATGACAACAACGACAGAAATGTTGTCTAAATCTACGCCAACAGTTACTACTGTAGAAACAACAACGCCAACTACAATAACTGTAACAACAACTTCATTGGCTACAGCTACAACAGTTTCGACAACGATTGCAACATCAACGCAAACAACAACTGTTATTATGACAACAACGACAGAAATGTTGTCTAAATCTACGCCAACAGTTACTACTGTAGAAACAACAACGCCAACTACAATAACTGTAACAACAACTTCATTGGCTACAGCTACAACAGTTTCGACAACGATTGCAACATCAACGCAAACAACAACTGTTATTATGACAACAACGACAGAAATGTTGTCTAAATCTACGCCAACAGTTACTACTGTAGAAACAACAACGCCAACTACAATAACTGTAACAACAACTTCATTGGCTACAGCTACAACAGTTTCGACAACGATTGCAACATCAACGCAAACAACAACTGTTATTATGACAACAACGACAGAAATGTTGTCTAAATCTACGCCAACAGTTACTACTGTAGAAACAACAACGCCAACTACAATAACTGTAACAACAACTTCATTGGCTACAGCTACAACAGTTTCGACAACGATTGCAACATCAACGCAAACAACAACTGTTATTATGACAACAACGACAGAAATGTTGTCTAAATCTACGCCAACAGTTACTACTGTAGAAACAACAACGCCAACTACAATAACTGTAACAACAACTTCATTGGCTACAGCTACAACAGTTTCGACAACGATTGCAACATCAACGCAAACAACAACTGTTATTATGACAACAACGACAGAAATGTTGTCTAAATCTACGCCAACAGTTACTACTGTAGAAACAACAACGCCAACTACAATAACTGTAACAACAACTTCATTGGCTACAGCTACAACAGTTTCGACAACGATTGCAACATCAACGCAAACAACAACTGTTATTATGACAACAACGACAGAAATGTTGTCTAAATCTACGCCAACAGTTACTACTGTAGAAACAACAACGCCAACTACAATAACTGTAACAACAACTTCATTGGCTACAGCTACAACAGTTTCGACAACGATTGCAACATCAACGCAAACAACAACTGTTATTATGACAACAACGACAGAAATGTTGTCTAAATCTACGCCAACAGTTACTACTGTAGAAACAACAACGCCAACTACAATAACTGTAACAACAACTTCATTGGCTACAGCTACAACAGTTTCGACAACGATTGCAACATCAACGCAAACAACAACTGTTATTATGACAACAACGACAGAAATGTTGTCTAAATCTACGCCAACAGTTACTACTGTAGAAACAACAACGCCAACTACAATAACTGTAACAACAACTTCATTGGCTACAGCTACAACAGTTTCGACAACGATTGCAACATCAACGCAAACAACAACTGTTATTATGACAACAACGACAGAAATGTTGTCTAAATCTACGCCAACAGTTACTACTGTAGAAACAACAACGCCAACTACAATAACTGTAACAACAACTTCATTGGCTACAGCTACAACAGTTTCGACAACGATTGCAACATCAACGCAAACAACAACTGTTATTATGACAACAACGACAGAAATGTTGTCTAAATCTACGCCAACAGTTACTACTGTAGAAACAACAACGCCAACTACAATAACTGTAACAACAACTTCATTGGCTACAGCTACAACAGTTTCGACAACGATTGCAACATCAACGCAAACAACAACTGTTATTATGACAACAACGACAGAAATGTTGTCTAAATCTACGCCAACAGTTACTACTGTAGAAACAACAACGCCAACTACAATAACTGTAACAACAACTTCATTGGCTACAGCTACAACAGTTTCGACAACGATTGCAACATCAACGCAAACAACAACTGTTATTATGACAACAACGACAGAAATGTTGTCTAAATCTACGCCAACAGTTACTACTGTAGAAACAACAACGCCAACTACAATAACTGTAACAACAACTTCATTGGCTACAGCTACAACAGTTTCGACAACGATTGCAACATCAACGCAAACAACAACTGTTATTATGACAACAACGATAGAAATGTTGTCTAAATCTACGCCAACAGTTACTACTGTAGAAACAACAACGCCAACTACAATAACTGTAACAACAACTTCATTGGCTACAGCTACAACAGTTTCGACAACGATTGCAACATCAACGCAAACAACAACTGTTATTATGACAACAACGACAGAAATGTTGTCTAAATCTACGCCAACAGTTACTACTGTAGAAACAACAACGCCAACTACAATAACTGTAACAACAACTTCATTGGCTACAGCTACAACAGTTTCGACAACGATTGCAACATCAACGCAAACAACAACTGTTATT
>CAXIVU010000025.1:0-5000 GCA_964035795.1 Pterobdella sp. o SKG-2022
GTCACTACCTCCCTGTGTTAGGAATGGGTAATTTGCGCGCCTGCTGCCTTCCTTGGATGTGGTAGCCGTTTCTCATGCTCCCTCTCCGGAATCGAACCCTGATTCCCCGTTACCCGTTACAACCATGGTAAGCATATCACATACCATCGAAAGTTGATAGGGCACACACTTGAATGATCCGTCGCCGACGCTAGGTCGTGCGATCAGCTGTAATTTATTCAGAGTCACCAAAATTGACGAGCCGTGAGACTCGATTGATTTTGATCTAATAAACGCGCCCTTTCCGTAAGGTCGGAGCTTTAGTGCATGTATTAGCTCTAGAATTACCACAGTTATCCAAGTAAATTTTTACGATCAAATAAATCATGGGTGGCCTAATGAGCCATTCGCAGCTTCACTATTTTAAAGTTTGTGCTTAGACATGCATGGCTTAATCTTTGAGACAAGCATATAACTACTGGCAGGATCAACCAGGTAATACACGACGACGACGATTAGCACGATTGGCCATCGAAACTATGGGAATAGAGGCGCGGCGCGTCTAAAAGCTTCATTAAGGCCTATGTCACTCACTCACTCACTCACTTTAGCACTCTTTGCCATTCGACCAAATTCGACCGTCGTTTTGGCAGCCCTTATCGCCTTTAATGAACGCTTCAACTGGACACCCACAACTTTTAGCTAGACAACGCTATAAAACGTGCCTGAAAAAAGCGTGATTTAACGGTGCAAAAGCGTCGGCGAAGACGACCACGAAGACGAAGAAGCGAAGGCGGTGACGGCAGAGAGGCTAGTGTGTGTGTGTGTGTGTGTGTGTGTGTAAGGCGCGAAAGCAATTAGGCGACGACTATCGCCATAGTTTCGAATTGAATCGAATCGAATCGAAAATGTATAACCTCGACGATTTCAGTCCGAAATCGAGTGATTTTTTGCGAGCGCTTTTTTGCTTTTACGCTTTTCGCCCTATACGCCGGCAAGGTGTAAACGGGCATAAAAGACGCAGCAAGTAGCACGATATCGCTTCGTTCATGGTGCATTTTGTTATGCCTTTGGCGGAAACAAAATTGCTGATCTGTCTGTCATTTTATAGTCGTTTTAGGACTACATTCGCGTTCAATTTGGACCCGTAGACGCTTGGGCGCCTTTTGATGGTATCTATTGGCGTCGCCGATTGCCGGATGCTAAAGAATCTCAGCCTAGCGTCGCACTCGTAGCCATTCGTACGTTCATAGCCTACCAAAAGACCACGTACGGCAAACTTGTCGGACAAAAGATGTCGAGTCGGTGAAAAAAATTAAATTTTTTCACCGCCCTACTTTTGCACTCCAGTTTACACCCTAGGAAAGGTAACAAACTGAGTAGAGGACGTTTTGTTTTGATAAAACGCTTCAGAAATTTTTTCAAAAAATTTTTTACGAAAAAAAGTTATTTTGGGCACCGTCGGTGCCTATAACGCGTGCGTAGACGCGCTGTATGTATATAGCAGCGTCGCGCGTAATGCAGCGCGTCGGCTGCAGCCAGCGTAAGTAGCTAGGGGCGGCGGCGCGTTAATCGAGTGTGAATCGAAATAGAGAGTAAAATTGGGTGCAATGTAAGTAACTGAGTAGAGGACGTTATCTTTATGCAAAACGCTTCAGAAATAGTCGGCACTTAGTCGAGATTTTGATCGAAAATGACTTTTTTTTTTTAGTTGATTTTTTTTCACTAAATTACTTTTAAAACATATGTAGAATATAATTTTTGATAAAAAAAGTTTTTTTCATCATTTTTCACTTAATTCGATAAAATAAATGAAATTTATTCTAAAATGAATTACTTCGATTCGTATACATTTGTGATTGAGTAAACGACTAAATTTAATTAATAATCATCTATTTAATGAGAAAAAAAATTTTTTTTAAATTTATTTTAAAAATAATCGAAAAATAAATATATATATATATATTTATATATTTTGAGCGTTTTTAAAATGTCACAATAAAGTATTGTAACATTTAAATTTGATTTTAGTTAATTTAAAAAAAAAAACCATTACCACGTGTATGCTCATTGTTCTAGTAGGGGCGCGAACTGGTGGTTATGATAATGATCTTCGTGTGTGCACGCGTGTTGCACGGCCGCGGCGGTGATGATGATGATGATGATGATGATGATGATGATGATTTTAGTCTTATGAAAAGTCGAAATAGAAAAAATTTATAAAATTTAATTGAAAATTAAAATTAAATTTAAAATATTAATCGAAAAAGTGTGAGAAAAAAAAATTAAATAATTTAATATAAAATGATTAAATATTTAATTAAAAAAATAAATTTATTAATTAATAAATTTTAAAAAATTAATCGAAAATAATAATTTTATCATTGCAAGTCCCACGAACGCCAAGGCAAGGCAAGGCAAGGCAAGGCAAGGCGACGCGACTCGCTTTAAGAAAGAGCGTTTCTAAATTCTGAAGCGATTTATTAAAACACAACGTCTTCTACTCAGTTACTATCCTTTTCTAGGTTGTATATGTGAGTGTGCGTGATATACACGCGCTCACATATGCAGCGCTTAGGCACCGTCGCGCCATAAAAAAGTAGCGTAAGATGCGTCTAGAAAGGTGCCTATGTTGAAGGGTGAATAATGTGGTGAATAAAATGATGCCAACTCTAGAACCCCCACACGTGTGTGTACTCCATACGCAAGTACCAATGAATACAAAGGGGCATCACGAGGCGGGCGAAGAAAGGCACCATCACCACCATCACCCGTCTAGTCATGGTAAAAGTGTAAAAGTGCAAAAAAGTGCTGGACGTGATCTGGAACCTCCACGTGGTGTCCGGTGGGAAATTCTGGCTTCTCTTTTTGCAGCAGCAGCAGCAGCAGCAGCAGCAGCAAAGAGAAAAAAAGAATTTGCAAATACCAGATCGTGAAATGGGAAGCTGCGTGAAAAGACCCACATATAAAAGTGAGTGTTGGCGTCACAAGGGCCAATAAATAAACTAGTGTGACGAACCACTACTTTAAAGCGTAAAGAAAAACACTGCCGTCGGTCTCGCCGCTCTTTCTTCCTTTGTCTCGGCGTGTGTCGGTGTCGATGCGTGGTGCATCATAAATAAGGCCAATCTTAATCGTCCTAAGTCGGCACCTTAAAAGGGCTATTGCCTGCTATTTGTCAGTTCGGCGGCGGCGGCGGCAAGGTACAGGCCACAAAACACGCCACCGCCGTCCCGTCCAAAACTGAACATTTAGGCAACAACCAGTCGTAAAATAGCTCGACGAAAGATGCGTCTAAAATCGCATCTTTCAGTCCCAAATTTCTAAATTTTTCGGCTCGCTGCCGCGAGCCGCCAGGGGAAAAGGATCACTATACTGACTTTCAAACCCGCGTCCAAAACCGGCCACTTCGTATGCAAAACGCTTCATAATTGTAAAGCGTTTTGCAAAAAAGTGCAATTTTACAATTTACAAGTTACAATTCTAAAGCGTTTTGCATTTTTTCAAATTTTTAGGCACCTTACCCCACATCCTTAGACGCATCCTTGCCAGTGTCTCATACTATTTCATCCCTTCGGCCACATACGCCGCCACTTGCGGCAGAGTCATTTCCATCTATCAATGCGTCCACTGTCTGTGTCTGTGTCAATCGCTTCAGTCAGCAGCCGCGTATAATCGAGATCTATTGCAGCATCGTGCCTTATTTTCACAAAACTTCAACAAAAACGCTCACTCACCTTATCAATATCAATATCAATGGGCAAACAAGTCATTCTTCTCACATATTCAAACTCCATCTCTTCTAAGCAACAACGCATTGGCAAAGTTATCGTCGAACCGTCAGCCTAAATTTCACTCAAAATTTGACCACACGATGCGTCTCACATTCCAATGAGACTTAGTCGTAGGTTACACGCAGTCACACGCAGTCACACCCAGTCACACGCAGTCACACGCAGTCACACCCAGTCACACCCAGTCACACGCAGTCACACGCAGTCACACGCAGTCACACCCAGTCACACCCAGTCACACCCAGTCACACGCAGTCACACACACGTTGGCAATACTTCGTGTATGATCTGCGTGTTTTTCAGACAATGGAATATTGGGCCTTGTTACGCCCGCGAAAGAAATCGAGAGACTGTTGGGTGCCTGGTTAGAGTATCGAATGGCTAGAGACGGCTTGGCATTTGCAAGTAAGTATGTATGCGCCTGGCGGGGTGTGGCGCAATGTGGTGGGCGGCGAGTGTCAGCGGCAGTAGGGCTTCATTTAATAATAGTAATAACAATAATCAAATAGATGGCGAAGAATGTTCGTCTATAGCGAACAAATCTTCGAGTCAAGAGGCTTAGTCTCAACAGATCGCAGAGGAATACTGCTCTACTGAGTACAACACCCCGACTCAAAACTAGGTCGTCTACGAATGATTTGGCACCGCCACATCGGCTAAAAATAAATGGTATTTTTAAAGCACTCGCACGCACAGTAAACGTACGAAAAGAGCTTTTTGCTGTGGCTTAACCACCTCCGAAGCCGAAAAACCGGTCGTCCGGAGAGTATTGGCGCCTTTCGACGCGGCGGCACAAACAATATCGTTGTATATTTGGAAAGGATTCTGACTTAGAGGCGTTCAGTCATAATCCTGCAGACGGTAGCTTCGCACCATTGGCTTATCAGCCAAGCACATGAACCAAATGTCTGAACCTGCGGTTCCTCTCGTACTGAGCACGATTACCATAGCAACGACGTAGTCATTAGTAGGGTAAAACTAACCTGTCTCACGACGGTCTAAACCCAGCTCACGTTCCCTGTTAGTGGGTGAACAATCCAACGCTTGGTGAATTCTGCTTCACAATGATAGGAAGAGCCGACATCGAAGGATCAAAAAGCAACGTCGCTATGAACGCTTGGCTGCCACAAGCCAGTTATCCCTGTGGTAACTTTTCTGACACCTCTTGCTTAAAACTCATAAATAATCAAAAGGATCGATAGGCCATGCTTTCACAGTCTGTATTCG
>CAXIVU010000026.1:0-13050 GCA_964035795.1 Pterobdella sp. o SKG-2022
AACAACTTCATTGGCTACAGCTACAACAGTTTCGACAACGATTGCAACATCAACGCAAACAACAACTGTTATTATGACAACAACGACAGAAATGTTGTCTAAATCTACGCCAACAGTTACTACTGTAGAAACAACAACGCCAACTACAATAACTGTAAGAACAACTTCATTGGCTACAGCTACAACAGTTTCGACAACGATTGCAACATCAACGCAAACAACAACTGTTATGACAACAACGACAGAAATGTTGTCTGAATCTACGCCAACAGTTACTACTGTAGAAACAACAACGCCAACTACAATAACTGTAACAACAACTTCATTGGCTACAGCTACAACAGTTTCGACAACGATTGCAACATCAACGCAAACAACAACTGTTATTATGACAACAACGACAGAAATGTTGTCTAAATCTACGCCAACAGTTACTACTGTAGAAACAACAACGCCAACTACAATTTCTGTAACAACAACTTCATTGGCTACAGCTACAACAGTTTCGACAACGATTGCAACATCAACGCAAACAACAACTGTTATTATGACAACAAAGACAGAAATGTTGTCTAAATCTACGCCAACAGTTACTACTGTAGAAACAACAACGCCAACTACAATAACTGTAACAACAACTTCATTGGCTACAGCTACAACAGTTTCGACAAGGATTGCAACATCAACGCAAACAACAACTGTTATTATGACAACAACGACAGAAATGTTGTCTAAATCTACGCCAACAGTTACTACTGTAGAAACAACAACGCCAACTACAATTTCTGTAACAACAACTTCAATGGCTACAGCTACAACAGTTTCGACAACGATTGCAACATCAACGCAAACAACAACTGTTATTATGACAACAACGACAGAAATGTTGTCTAAATCTACGCCAACAGTTACTACTGTAGAAACAACAACGCCAACTACAATAACTGTAACAACAACTTCATTGGCTACAGCTACAACAGTTTCGACAACGATTGCAACATCAACGCAAACAACAACTGTTATTATGACAACAACGACAGAAATGTTGTCTAAATCTACGCCAACAGTTACTACTGTAGAAACAACAACGCCAACTACAATTTCTGTAACAACAACTTCATTGGCTACAGCTACAACAGTTTCGACAACGATTGCAACATCAACGCAAACAACAACTGTTATTATGACAACAACGACAGAAATGTTGTCTAAATCTACGCCAACAGTTACTACTGTAGAAACAACAACGCCAACTACAATAACTGTAACAACAACTTCATTGGCTACAGCTACAACAGTTTCGACAACGATTGCAACATCAACGCAAACAACAACTGTTATTATGACAACAACGACAGAAATGTTGTCTAAATCTACGCCAACAGTTACTACTGTAGAAACAACAACGCCAACTACAATAACTGTAACAACAACTTCATTGGCTACAGCTACAACAGTTTCGACAACGATTGCAACATCAACGCAAACAACAACTGTTATTATGACAACAACGACAGAAATGTTGTCTAAATCTACGCCAACAGTTACTACTGTAGAAACAACAACGCCAACTACAATAACTGTAACAACAACTTCATTGGCTACAGCTACAACAGTTTCGACAACGATTGCAACATCAACGCAAACAACAACTGTTATTATGACAACAACGACAGAAATGTTGTCTAAATCTACGCCAACAGTTACTACTGTAGAAACAACAACGCCAACTACAATAACTGTAACAACAACTTCATTGGCTACAGCTACAACAGTTTCGACAACGATTGCAACATCAACGCAAACAACAACTGTTATTATGACAACAACGACAGAAATGTTGTCTAAATCTACGCCAACAGTTACTACTGTAGAAACAACAACGCCAACTACAATAACTGTAACAACAACTTCATTGGCTACAGCTACAACAGTTTCGACAACGATTGCAACATCAACGCAAACAACAACTGTTATTATGACAACAACGACAGAAATGTTGTCTAAATCTACGCCAACAGTTACTACTGTAGAAACAACAACGCCAACTACAATAACTGTAACAACAACTTCATTGGCTACAGCTACAACAGTTTCGACAACGATTGCAACATCAACGCAAACAACAACTGTTATTATGACAACAACGACAGAAATGTTGTCTAAATCTACGCCAACAGTTACTACTGTAGAAACAACAACGCCAACTACAATAACTGTAACAACAACTTCATTGGCTACAGCTACAACAGTTTCGACAACGATTGCAACATCAACGCAAACAACAACTGTTATTATGACAACAACGACAGAAATGTTGTCTAAATCTACGCCAACAGTTACTACTGTAGAAACAACAACGCCAACTACAATAACTGTAACAACAACTTCATTGGCTACAGCTACAACAGTTTCGACAACGATTGCAACATCAACGCAAACAACAACTGTTATTATGACAACAACGACAGAAATGTTGTCTAAATCTACGCCAACAGTTACTACTGTAGAAACAACAACGCCAACTACAATAACTGTAACAACAACTTCATTGGCTACAGCTACAACAGTTTCGACAACGATTGCAACATCAACGCAAACAACAACTGTTATTATGACAACAACGACAGAAATGTTGTCTAAATCTACGCCAACAGTTACTACTGTAGAAACAACAACGCCAACTACAATAACTGTAACAACAACTTCATTGGCTACAGCTACAACAGTTTCGACAACGATTGCAACATCAACGCAAACAACAACTGTTATTATGACAACAACGACAGAAATGTTGTCTAAATCTACGCCAACAGTTACTACTGTAGAAACAACAACGCCAACTACAATAACTGTAACAACAACTTCATTGGCTACAGCTACAACAGTTTCGACAACGATTGCAACATCAACGCAAACAACAACTGTTATTATGACAACAACGACAGAAATGTTGTCTAAATCTACGCCAACAGTTACTACTGTAGAAACAACAACGCCAACTACAATAACTGTAACAACAACTTCATTGGCTACAGCTACAACAGTTTCGACAACGATTGCAACATCAACGCAAACAACAACTGTTATTATGACAACAACGACAGAAATGTTGTCTAAATCTACGCCAACAGTTACTACTGTAGAAACAACAACGCCAACTACAATAACTGTAACAACAACTTCATTGGCTACAGCTACAACAGTTTCGACAACGATTGCAACATCAACGCAAACAACAACTGTTATTATGACAACAACGACAGAAATGTTGTCTAAATCTACGCCAACAGTTACTACTGTAGAAACAACAACGCCAACTACAATAACTGTAACAACAACTTCATTGGCTACAGCTACAACAGTTTCGACAACGATTGCAACATCAACGCAAACAACAACTGTTATTATGACAACAACGACAGAAATGTTGTCTAAATCTACGCCAACAGTTACTACTGTAGAAACAACAACACCAACTACAATAACTGTAACAACAACTTCATTGGCTACAGCTACAACAGTTTCGACAACGATTGCAACATCAACGCAAACAACAACTGTTATTATGACAACAACGATAGAAATGTTGTCTAAATCTACGCCAACAGTTACTACTGTAGAAACAACAACGCCAACTACAATAACTGTAACAACAACTTCATTGGCTACAGCTACAACAGTTTCGACAACGATTGCAACATCAACGCAAACAACAACTGTTATTATGACAACAACGACAGAAATATTGTCTAAATCTACGCCAACAGTTACTACTGTAGAAACAACAACGCCAACTACAATAACTGTAACAACAACTTCATTGGCTACAGCTACAACAGTTTCGACAACGATTGCAACATCAACGCAAACAACAACTGTTATTATGACAACAACGACAGAAATGTTGTCTAAATCTACGCCAACAGTTACTACTGTAGAAACAACAACGCCAACTACAATAACTGTAACAACAACTTCATTGGCTACAGCTACAACAGTTTCGACAACGATTGCAACATCAACGCAAACAACAACTGTTATTATGACAACAACGACAGAAATGTTGTCTAAATCTACGCCAACAGTTACTACTGTAGAAACAACAACGCCAACTACAATAACTGTAACAACAACTTCATTGGCTACAGCTACAACAGTTTCGACAACGATTGCAACATCAACGCAAACAACAACTGTTATTATGACAACAACGACAGAAATGTTGTCTAAATCTACGCCAACAGTTACTACTGTAGAAACAACAACGCCAACTACAATAACTGTAACAACAACTTCATTGGCTACAGCTACAACAGTTTCGACAACGATTGCAACATCAACGCAAACAACAACTGTTATTATGACAACAACGACAGAAATGTTGTCTAAATCTACGCCAACAGTTACTACTGTAGAAACAACAACGCCAACTACAATAACTGTAACAACAACTTCATTGGCTACAGCTACAACAGTTTCGACAACGATTGCAACATCAACGCAAACAACAACTGTTATTATGACAACAACGACAGAAATGTTGTCTAAATCTACGCCAACAGTTACTACTGTAGAAACAACAACGCCAACTACAATAACTGTAACAACAACTTCATTGGCTACAGCTACAACAGTTTCGACAACGATTGCAACATCAACGCAAACAACAACTGTTATTATGACAACAACGACAGAAATGTTGTCTAAATCTACGCCAACAGTTACTACTGTAGAAACAACAACGCCAACTACAATAACTGTAACAACAACTTCATTGGCTACAGCTACAACAGTTTCGACAACGATTGCAACATCAACGCAAACAACAACTGTTATTATGACAACAACGACAGAAATGTTGTCTAAATCTACGCCAACAGTTACTACTGTAGAAACAACAACGCCAACTACAATAACTGTAACAACAACTTCATTGGCTACAGCTACAACAGTTTCGACAACGATTGCAACATCAACGCAAACAACAACTGTTATTATGACAACAACGACAGAAATGTTGTCTAAATCTACGCCAACAGTTACTACTGTAGAAACAACAACGCCAACTACAATAACTGTAACAACAACTTCATTGGCTACAGCTACAACAGTTTCGACAACGATTGCAACATCAACGCAAACAACAACTGTTATTATGACAACAACGACAGAAATGTTGTCTAAATCTACGCCAACAGTTACTACTGTAGAAACAACAACGCCAACTACAATAACTGTAACAACAACTTCATTGGCTACAGCTACAACAGTTTCGACAACGATTGCAACATCAACGCAAACAACAACTGTTATTATGACAACAACGACAGAAATGTTGTCTAAATCTACGCCAACAGTTACTACTGTAGAAACAACAACGCCAACTACAATAACTGTAACAACAACTTCATTGGCTACAGCTACAACAGTTTCGACAACGATTGCAACATCAACGCAAACAACAACTGTTATTATGACAACAACGACAGAAATGTTGTCTAAATCTACGCCAACAGTTACTACTGTAGAAACAACAACGCCAACTACAATAACTGTAACAACAACTTCATTGGCTACAGCTACAACAGTTTCGACAACGATTGCAACATCAACGCAAACAACAACTGTTATTATGACAACAACGACAGAAATGTTGTCTAAATCTACGCCAACAGTTACTACTGTAGAAACAACAACGCCAACTACAATAACTGTAACAACAACTTCATTGGCTACAGCTACAACAGTTTCGACAACGATTGCAACATCAACGCAAACAACAACTGTTATTATGACAACAACGACAGAAATGTTGTCTAAATCTACGCCAACAGTTACTACTGTAGAAACAACAACGCCAACTACATTAACTGTAACAACAACTTCATTGGCTACAGCTACAACAGTTTCGACAACGATTGCAACATCAACGCAAACAACAACTGTTATTATGACAACAACGACAGAAATGTTGTCTAAATCTACGCCAACAGTTACTACTGTAGAAACAACAACGCCAACTACAATAACTGTAACAACAACTTCATTGGCTACAGCTACAACAGTTTCGACAACGATTGCAACATCAACGCAAACAACAACTGTTATTATGACAACAACGACAGAAATGTTGTCTAAATCTACGCCAACAGTTACTACTGTAGAAACAACAACGCCAACTACAATAACTGTAACAACAACTTCATTGGCTACAGCTACAACAGTTTCGACAACGATTGCAACATCAACGCAAACAACAACTGTTATTATGACAACAACGACAGAAATGTTGTCTAAATCTACGCCAACAGTTACTACTGTAGAAACAACAAGGCCAACTACAATACTGTAACAACAACTTCATTGGCTACAGCTACAACAGTTTCGACAACGATTGCAACATCAACGCAAACAACAACTGTTATTATGACAACAACGACAGAAATGTTGTCTAAATCTACGCCAACAGTTACTACTGTAGAAACAACAACGCCAACTACAATAACTGTAACAACAACTTCATTGGCTACAGCTACAACAGTTTCGACAACGATTGCAACATCAACGCAAACAACAACTGTTATTATGACAACAACGACAGAAATGTTGTCTAAATCTACGCCAACAGTTACTACTGTAGAAACAACAACGCCAACTACAATAACTGTAACAACAACTTCATTGGCTACAGCTACAACAGTTTCGACAACGATTGCAACATCAACGCAAACAACAACTGTTATTATGACAACAACGACAGAAATGTTGTCTAAATCTACGCCAACAGTTACTACTGTAGAAACAACAACGCCAACTACAATAACTGTAACAACAACTTCATTGGCTACAGCTACAACAGTTTCGACAACGATTGCAACATCAACGCAAACAACAACTGTTATTATGACAACAACGACAGAAATGTTGTCTAAATCTACGCCAACAGTTACTACTGTAGAAACAACAACGCCAACTACAATAACTGTAACAACAACTTCATTGGCTACAGCTACAACAGTTTCGACAACGATTGCAACATCAACGCAAACAACAACTGTTATTATGACAACAACGACAGAAATGTTGTCTAAATCTACGCCAACAGTTACTACTGTAGAAACAACAACGCCAACTACAATAACTGTAACAACAACTTCATTGGCTACAGCTACAACAGTTTCGACAACGATTGCAACATCAACGCAAACAACAACTGTTATTATGACAACAACGACAGAAATGTTGTCTAAATCTACGCCAACAGTTACTACTGTAGAAACAACAACACCAACTACAATAACTGTAACAACAACTTCATTGGCTACAGCTACAACAGTTTCGACAACGATTGCAACATCAACGCAAACAACAACTGTTATTATGACAACAACGACAGAAATGTTGTCTAAATCTACGCCAACAGTTACTACTGTAGAAACAACAACGCCAACTACAATTTCTGTAACAACAACTTCATTGGCTACAGCTACAACAGTTTCGACAACGATTGCAACATCAACGCAAACAACAACTGTTATTATGACAACAAAGACAGAAATGTTGTCTAAATCTACGCCAACAGTTACTACTGTAGAAACAACAACGCCAACTACAATTTCTGTAACAACAACTTCATTGGCTACAGCTACAACAGTTTCGACAACGATTGCAACATCAACGCAAACAACAACTGTTATTATGACAACAACGACAGAAATGTTGTCTAAATCTACGCCAACAGTTACTACTGTAGAAACAACAACGCTAACTACAATAACTGTAACAACAACTTCATTGGCTACAGCTACAACAGTTTCGACAACGATTGCAACATCAACGCAAACAACAACTGTTATTATGACAACAACGACAGAAATGTTGTCTAAATCTACGCCAACAGTTACTACTGTAGAAACAATAACGCCAACTACAATAACTGTAACAACAACTTCATTGGCTACAGCTACAACAGTTTCGACAACGATTGCAACATCAACGCAAACAACAACTGTTATTATGACAACAACGACAGAAATGTTGTCTAAATCTACGCCAACAGTTACTACTGTAGAAACAACAACGCCAACTACAATTTCTGTAACAACAACTTCATTGGCTACAGCTACAACAGTTTCGACAACGATTGCAACATCAACGCAAACAACAACTGTTATTATGACAACAACGACAGAAATGTTGTCTAAATCTACGCCAACAGTTACTACTGTAGAAACAACAACGCCAACTACAATAACTGTAACAACAACTTCATTGGCTACAGCTACAACAGTTTCGACAACGATTGCAACATCAACGCAAACAACAACTGTTATTATGACAACAACGACAGAAATGTTGTCTAAATCTACGACAACAGTTACTACTGTGGAAACAACAACGCCAACTACAATAACTGTAACAACAACTTCATTGGCTACAGCTACAACAGTTTCGACAACGATTGCAACATCAACGCAAACAACAACTGTTATTATGACAACAACGACAGAAATGTTGTCTAAATCTACGCCAACAGTTACTACTGTAGAAACAACAACGCCAACTACAATAACTGTAACAACAACTTCATTGGCTACAGCTACAACAGTTTCGACAACGATTGCAACATCAACGCAAACAACAACTGTTATTATGACAACAACGACAGAAATGTTGTCTAAATCTACGCCAACAGTTACTACTGTAGAAACAACAACGCCAACTACAATAACTGTAACAACAACTTCATTGGCTACAGCTACAACAGTTTCGACAACGATTGCAACATCAACGCAAACAACAACTGTTATTATGACAACAACGACAGAAATGTTGTCTAAATCTACGCCAACAGTTACTACTGTAGAAACAACAACGCCAACTACAATAACTGTAACAACAACTTCATTGGCTACAGCTACAACAGTTTCGACAACGATTGCAACATCAACGCAAACAACAACTGTTATTATGACAACAACGACAGAAATGTTGTCTAAATCTACGCCAACAGTTACTACTGTAGAAACAACAACGCCAACTACAATTTCTGTAACAACAACTTCATTGGCTACAGCTACAACAGTTTCGACAACGATTGCAACATCAACGCAAACAACAACTGTTATTATGACAACAACGACAGAAATGTTGTCTAAATCTACGCCAACAGTTACTACTGTAGAAACAACAACGCCAACTACAATTTCTGTAACAACAACTTCATTGGCTACAGCTACAACAGTTTCGACAACGATTGCAACATCAACGCAAACAACAACTGTTATTATGACAACAACGACAGAAATGTTGTCTAAATCTACGCCAACAGTTACTACTGTAGAAACAACAACGCCAACTACAATAACTGTAACAACAACTTCATTGGCTACAGCTACAACAGTTTCGACAACGATTGCAACATCAACGCAAACAACAACTGTTATTATGACAACAACGACAGAAATGTTGTCTAAATCTACGCCAACAGTTACTACTGTAGAAACAACAACGCCAACTACAATTTCTGTAACAACAACTTCATTGGCTACAGCTACAACAGTTTCGACAACGATTGCAACATCAACGCAAACAACAACTGTTATTATGACAACAACGACAGAAATGTTGTCTAAATCTACGCCAACAGTTACTACTGTAGAAACAACAACGCCAACTACAATAACTGTAACAACAACTTCATTGGCTACAGCTACAACAGTTTCGACAACGATTGCAACATCAACGCAAACAACAACTGTTATTATGACAACAACGACAGAAATGTTGTCTAAATCTACGCCAACAGTTACTACTGTAGAAACAACAACGCCAACTACAATAACTGTAACAACAACTTCATTGGCTACAGCTACAACAGTTTCGACAACGATTGCAACATCAACGCAAACAACAACTGTTATTATGACAACAACGACAGAAATGTTGTCTAAATCTACGCCAACAGTTACTACTGTAGAAACAACAACGCCAACTACAATAACTGTAACAACAACTTCATTGGCTACAGCTACAACAGTTTCGACAACGATTGCAACATCAACGCAAACAACAACTGTTATTATGACAACAACGACAGAAATGTTGTCTAAATCTACGCCAACAGTTACTACTGTAGAAACAACAACGCCAACTACAATAACTGTAACAACAACTTCATTGGCTACAGCTACAACAGTTTCGACAACGATTGCAACATCAACGCAAACAACAACTGTTATTATGACAACAACGACAGAAATGTTGTCTAAATCTACGCCAACAGTTACTACTGTAGAAACAACAACGCCAACTACAATAACTGTAACAACAACTTCATTGGCTACAGCTACAACAGTTTCGACAACGATTGCAACATCAACGCAAACAACAACTGTTATTATGACAACAACGACAGAAATGTTGTCTAAATCTACGCCAACAGTTACTACTGTAGAAACAACAACGCCAACTACAATAACTGTAACAACAACTTCATTGGCTACAGCTACAACAGTTTCGACAACGATTGCAACATCAACGCAAACAACAACTGTTATTATGACAACAACGACAGAAATGTTGTCTAAATCTACGCCAACAGTTACTACTGTAGAAACAACAACGCCAACTACAATAACTGTAACAACAACTTCATTGGCTACAGCTACAACAGTTTCGACAACGATTGCAACATCAACGCAAACAACAACTGTTATTATGACAACAACGACAGAAATGTTGTCTAAATCTACGCCAACAGTTACTACTGTAGAAACAACAACGCCAACTACAATAACTGTAACAACAACTTCATTGGCTACAGCTACAACAGTTTCGACAACGATTGCAACATCAACGCAAACAACAACTGTTATTATGACAACAACGACAGAAATGTTGTCTAAATCTACGCCAACAGTTACTACTGTAGAAACAACAACGCCAACTACAATAACTGTAACAACAACTTCATTGGCTACAGCTACAACAGTTTCGACAACGATTGCAACATCAACGCAAACAACAACTGTTATTATGACAACAACGACAGAAATGTTGTCTAAATCTACGCCAACAGTTACTACTGTAGAAACAACAACGCCAACTACAATAACTGTAACAACAACTTCATTGGCTACAGCTACAACAGTTTCGACAACGATTGCAACATCAACGCAAACAACAACTGTTATTATGACAACAACGACAGAAATGTTGTCTAAATCTACGCCAACAGTTACTACTGTAGAAACAACAACGCCAACTACAATAACTGTAACAACAACTTCATTGGCTACAGCTACAACAGTTTCGACAACGATTGCAACATCAACGCAAACAACAACTGTTATTATGACAACAACGACAGAAATGTTGTCTAAATCTACGCCAACAGTTACTACTGTAGAAACAACAACGCCAACTACAATAACTGTAACAACAACTTCATTGGCTACAGCTACAACAGTTTCGACAACGATTGCAACATCAACGCAAACAACAACTGTTATTATGACAACAACGACAGAAATGTTGTCTAAATCTACGCCAACAGTTACTACTGTAGAAACAACAACGCCAACTACAATTTCTGTAACAACAACTTCATTGGCTACAGCTACAACAGTTTCGACAACGATTGCAACATCAACGCAAACAACAACTGTTATTATGACAACAACGACAGAAATGTTGTCTAAATCTACGCCAACAGTTACTACTGTAGAAACAACAACGCCAACTACAATAACTGTAACAACAACTTCATTGGCTACAGCTACAACAGTTTCGACAACGATTGCAACATCAACGCAAACAACAACTGTTATTATGACAACAACGACAGAAATGTTGTCTAAATCTACGCCAACAGTTACTACTGTAGAAACAACAACGCCAACTACAATTTCTGTAACAACAACTTCATTGGCTACAGCTACAACAGTTTCGACAACGAATGCATCATCAACGCAAACAACAACTGTTATTATGACAACAACGACAGAAATGTTGTCTAAATCTACGCCAACAGTTACTACTGTAGAAACAACAACGCCAACTACAATAACTGTAACAACAACTTCATTGGCTACAGCTACAACAGTTTCGACAACGATTGCAACATCAACGCAAACAACAACTGTTATTATGACAACAACGACAGAAATGTTGTCTAAATCTACGCCAACAGTTACTACTGTAGAAACAACAACGCCAACTACAATAACTGTAACAACAACTTCATTGGCTACAGCTACAACAGTTTCGACAACGATTGCAACATCAACGCAAACAACAACTGTTATTATGACAACAACGACAGAAATGTTGTCTAAATCTACGCCAACAGTTACTACTGTAGAAACAACAACGCCAACTACAATAACTGTAACAACAACTTCATTGGCTACAGCTACAACAGTTTCGACAACGATTGCAACATCAACGCAAACAACAACTGTTATTATGACAACAACGACAGAAATGTTGTCTAAATCTACGCCAACAGTTACTACTGTAGAAACAACAACGCCAACTACAATAACTGTAACAACAACTTCATTGGCTACAGCTACAACAGTTTCGACAACGATTGCAACATCAACGCAAACAACAACTGTTATTATGACAACAACGACAGAAATGTTGTCTAAATCTACGCCAACAGTTACTACTGTAGAAACAACAACGCCAACTACAATTTCTGTAACAACAACTTCATTGGCTACAGCTACAACAGTTTCGACAACGATTGCAACATCAACGCAAACAACAACTGTTATTATGACAACAACGACAGAAATGTTGTCTAAATCTACGCCAACAGTTACTACTGTAGAAACAACAACGCCAACTACAATTTCTGTAACAACAACTTCATTGGCTACAGCTACAACAGTTTCGACAACGATTGCAACATCAACGCAAACAACAACTGTTATTATGACAACAACGACAGAAATGTTGTCTAAATCTACGCCAACAGTTACTACTGTAGAAACAACAACGCCAACTACAATAACTGTAACAACAACTTCATTGGCT
>CAXIVU010000027.1:0-2500 GCA_964035795.1 Pterobdella sp. o SKG-2022
GGTGGCATGTTTTGTGGCCTGTACCTTGCCGCCGCCGCCGCCGAACTGACAAATAGCAGGCAATAGCCCTTTTAAGGTGCCGACTTAGGACGATTAAGATTGGCCTTATTTATGATGCACCACGCATCGACACCGACACACGCCGAGACAAAGGAAGAAAGAGCGGCGAGACCGACGGCAGTGTTTTTCTTTACGCTTTAAAGTAGTGGTTCGTCACACTAGTTTATTTATTGGCCCTTGTGACGCCAACACTCACTTTTATATGTGGGTCTTTTCACGCAGCTTCCCATTTCACGATCTGGTATTTGCAAATTCTTTTTTTCTCTTTTGCTGCTGCTGCTGCTGCTGCTGCTGCTGCAAAAAGAGAAGCCAGAATTTCCCACCGGACACCACGTGGAGGTTCCAGATCACGTCCAGCACTTTTTTGCACTTTTACACTTTTACCATGACTAGACGGGTGATGGTGGTGATGGTGCCTTTCTTCGCCCGCCTCGTGATGCCCCTTTGTATTCATTGGTACTTGCGTATGGAGTACACACACGTGTGGGGGTTCTAGAGTTGGCATCATTTTATTCACCACATTATTCACCCTTCAACATAGGCACCTTTCTAGACGCATCTTACGCTACTTTTTTATGGCGCGACGGTGCCTAAGCGCTGCATATGTGAGCGCGTGTATATCACGCACACTCACATATACAACCTAGAAAAGGATAGTAACTGAGTAGAAGACGTTGTGTTTTAATAAATCGCTTCAGAATTTAGAAACGCTCTTTCTTAAAGCGAGTCGCGTCGCCTTGCCTTGCCTTGCCTTGCCTTGCCTTGGCGTTCGTGGGACTTGCAATGATAAAATTATTATTTTCGATTAATTTTTTAAAATTTATTAATTAATAAATTTATTTTTTTAATTAAATATTTAATCATTTTATATTAAATTATTTAATTTTTTTTTCTCACACTTTTTCGATTAATATTTTAAATTTAATTTTAATTTTCAATTAAATTTTATAAATTTTTTCTATTTCGACTTTTCATAAGACTAAAATCATCATCATCATCATCATCATCATCATCATCATCACCGCCGCGGCCGTGCAACACGCGTGCACACACGAAGATCATTATCATAACCACCAGTTCGCGCCCCTACTAGAACAATGAGCATACACGTGGTAATGGTTTTTTTTTTTAAATTAACTAAAATCAAATTTAAATGTTACAATACTTTATTGTGACATTTTAAAAACGCTCAAAATATATAAATATATATATATATATTTATTTTTCGATTATTTTTAAAATAAATTTAAAAAAAATTTTTTTTCTCATTAAATAGATGATTATTAATTAAATTTAGTCGTTTACTCAATCACAAATGTATACGAATCGAAGTAATTCATTTTAGAATAAATTTCATTTATTTTATCGAATTAAGTGAAAAATGATGAAAAAAACTTTTTTTATCAAAAATTATATTCTACATATGTTTTAAAAGTAATTTAGTGAAAAAAAATCAACTAAAAAAAAAAAGTCATTTTCGATCAAAATCTCGACTAAGTGCCGACTATTTCTGAAGCGTTTTGCATAAAGATAACGTCCTCTACTCAGTTACTTACATTGCACCCAATTTTACTCTCTATTTCGATTCACACTCGATTAACGCGCCGCCGCCCCTAGCTACTTACGCTGGCTGCAGCCGACGCGCTGCATTACGCGCGACGCTGCTATATACATACAGCGCGTCTACGCACGCGTTATAGGCACCGACGGTGCCCAAAATAACTTTTTTTCGTAAAAAATTTTTTGAAAAAATTTCTGAAGCGTTTTATCAAAACAAAACGTCCTCTACTCAGTTTGTTACCTTTCCTAGGGTGTAAACTGGAGTGCAAAAGTAGGGCGGTGAAAAAATTTAATTTTTTTCACCGACTCGACATCTTTTGTCCGACAAGTTTGCCGTACGTGGTCTTTTGGTAGGCTATGAACGTACGAATGGCTACGAGTGCGACGCTAGGCTGAGATTCTTTAGCATCCGGCAATCGGCGACGCCAATAGATACCATCAAAAGGCGCCCAAGCGTCTACGGGTCCAAATTGAACGCGAATGTAGTCCTAAAACGACTATAAAATGACAGACAGATCAGCAATTTTGTTTCCGCCAAAGGCATAACAAAATGCACCATGAACGAAGCGATATCGTGCTACTTGCTGCGTCTTTTATGCCCGTTTACACCTTGCCGGCGTATAGGGCGAAAAGCGTAAAAGCAAAAAAGCGCTCGCAAAAAATCACTCGATTTCGGACTGAAATCGTCGAGGTTATACATTTTCGATTCGATTCGATTCAATTCGAAACTATGGCGATAGTCGTCGCCTAATTGCTTTCGCGCCTTACACACACACACACACACACACACACACTAGCCTCTCTGCCGTCACCGCCTTCGCTTCTTCGTCTTCGTGGTCGTCTTCGCCGACGCTTTTGCACCGTTAAATCACGCTTTTTT
>CAXIVU010000027.1:10000-11709 GCA_964035795.1 Pterobdella sp. o SKG-2022
GTTGCTTAGAAGAGATGGAGTTTGAATATGTGAGAAGAATGACTTGTTTGCCCATTGATATTGATATTGATAAGGTGAGTGAGCGTTTTTGTTGAAGTTTTGTGAAAATAAGGCACGATGCTGCAATAGATCTCGATTATACGCGGCTGCTGACTGAAGCGATTGACACAGACACAGACAGTGGACGCATTGATAGATGGAAATGACTCTGCCGCAAGTGGCGGCGTATGTGGCCGAAGGGATGAAATAGTATGAGACACTGGCAAGGATGCGTCTAAGGATGTGGGGTAAGGTGCCTAAAAATTTGAAAAAATGCAAAACGCTTTAGAATTGTAACTTGTAAATTGTAAAATTGCACTTTTTTGCAAAACGCTTTACAATTATGAAGCGTTTTGCATACGAAGTGGCCGGTTTTGGACGCGGGTTTGAAAGTCAGTATAGTGATCCTTTTCCCCTGGCGGCTCGCGGCAGCGAGCCGAAAAATTTAGAAATTTGGGACTGAAAGATGCGATTTTAGACGCATCTTTCGTCGAGCTATTTTACGACTGGTTGTTGCCTAAATGTTCAGTTTTGGACGGGACGGCGGTGGCGTGTTTTGTGGCCTGTACCTTGCCGCCGCCGCCGCCGAACTGACAAATAGCAGGCAATAGCCCTTTTAAGGTGCCGACTTAGGACGATTAAGATTGGCCTTATTTATGATGCACCACGCATCGACACCGACACACGCCGAGACAAAGGAAGAAAGAGCGGCGAGACCGACGGCAGTGTTTTTCTTTACGCTTTAAAGTAGTGGTTCGTCACACTAGTTTATTTATTGGCCCTTGTGACGCCAACACTCACTTTTATATGTGGGTCTTTTCACGCAGCTTCCCATTTCACGATCTGGTATTTGCAAATTCTTTTTTTCTCTTTTGCTGCTGCTGCTGCTGCTGCTGCTGCTGCAAAAAGAGAAGCCAGAATTTCCCACCGGACACCACGTGGAGGTTCCAGATCACGTCCAGCACTTTTTTGCACTTTTACACTTTTACCATGACTAGACGGGTGATGGTGGTGATGGTGCCTTTCTTCGCCCGCCTCGTGATGCCCCTTTGTATTCATTGGTACTTGCGTATGGAGTACACACACGTGTGGGGGTTCTAGAGTTGGCATCATTTTATTCACCACATTATTCACCCTTCAACATAGGCACCTTTCTAGACGCATCTTACGCTACTTTTTTATGGCGCGACGGTGCCTAAGCGCTGCATATGTGAGCGCGTGTATATCACGCACACTCACATATACAACCTAGAAAAGGATAGTAACTGAGTAGAAGACGTTGTGTTTTAATAAATCGCTTCAGAATTTAGAAACGCTCTTTCTTAAAGCGAGTCGCGTCGCCTTGCCTTGCCTTGCCTTGCCTTGCCTTGGCGTTCGTGGGACTTGCAATGATAAAATTATTATTTTCGATTAATTTTTTAAAATTTATTAATTAATAAATTTATTTTTTTAATTAAATATTTAATCATTTTATATTAAATTATTTAATTTTTTTTTCTCACACTTTTTCGATTAATATTTTAAATTTAATTTTAATTTTCAATTAAATTTTATAAATTTTTTCTATTTCGACTTTTCATAAGACTAAAATCATCATCATCATCATCATCATCATCATCATCATCACCGCCGCGGCCGTGCAACACGCGTGCACACACGAAGATCATTAT
>CAXIVU010000030.1:0-18701 GCA_964035795.1 Pterobdella sp. o SKG-2022
CGAAACTACTTCCCAGAAGCATGAACTTTACAATCTAGGTTAATAAGCTTAGATAACAAAAGATCCTGTTGCAGGGATTTTATTTTTGTGAGAGTCCGATTGTCGTGACTAGAACTCATAATTTAGCTTCAAATAAAGTAAAATTCCGACGCTAAAAGAAACTCAATCCTGCATGAATTTGGATTACGCAATGGTACAACATGATGTGCTGTATGAATAGCCACATATTGATGAGAATAGTCAGTTTCTGTTCATGTTTAATTATCTAACGAAAGAATAATGGTTCAAAGTGGTTGAAAACGAAGTACTTTTATGTGGTTCTTATTATCATAAACCGATAATTCTCTTACTGCTGATAAAATATCAGACGTTTTGAATAACCTATCTTTATTTGAACTAATTTCATAGCCTTCCAACTTCCGGCTCCGCAGAACGTTCACTTACGAACTTTGACGAATACGAGTGCAACAATTTGTTGGGATAGACCGAATGTGCCCCAACTAGCACATTCAATCGTAGCCTATGAACTACTGTTTGGAATGTCAACGGAAATCAGCAGTCATTTGAATGCGACCGGTGTTATTCCATTGCCCCAATCGATATGTTGTTGCTTTACCATGCTTCACCTGAAACCTGGCACTGATTATCGTGTCTGGTTGCGGCTGACAAGAAACCCGAAACATAAACTTTCAGAAGTAGAAAAACATGGATTACAATCATGGCTAACTGAAACAGCACGACGTACTGTTGGCCCTGTTTCAGAATCACAAGCTTTTAGAACTTTAATTGATGGTGTGTCATGTTTACTAAATCTATATGTGCATGAAACATATGTTCCGGAATGAGTGAATGCATGTTCAGTATGCTCGCCAGTTTGTTTTAAAAGCAATGATTTATGATCAAAAAATGTCAGTGCTGGTTAAAACAATAAATGATTGTTAACTGCCCCGAACAAAAATACTCTGATTATTTTGTACATCTTAGTTTATATACCAAAATAAATTTATATCGACCAAAGAGATGAGTAAAGATACTATAGGTGAGTATATATATATATATATGTATATATATATATATATATATATACTTTATTCGACTATTTGTGTTGAATTACAGGAGATTGTTATAGTTAATCATGCGTTATATCTACGTGAGATATCTAGTGATACAGCTTTCGAAATTCTCCATATTTCTTTTAAAATAGAATAGTTTATCGCATTTCAAATTTCTATTCTTTCGTAGTCTAAGTAAATATAGTTTTTGACTCAACATTCCAACCCTTGACCATAAACCAAATAAAAATGTGCATGAAGAATTATCTTTATTGCAGATTGCAAATTAATTATTGTGCAAATACACCCGCAGAAATCATGAGAACAAGGGAATAGCGAACAAGACTTGTTTTCTGTGTTTGGTCATCAGGCTAAATACAACACAAATATATATATATATATATATATATATATATATATATAAACCGCAATGAAAAACATACACACAAAAAGTTAAGAGAAAAATTGACATACACATATTACAGAGAACAAGGCTGATAAATGTGATTACGCAATGAAGTTTGTTAGTCAGTTTGTTTAGGGGATGATTTGACCATAGGCCAAGATAGGTGGAGGGCCCGAACAAACATTTTTTGCGAGCAAAGTTCAGGGTTGTGTAGTCTAATGCTGACCGCTTCAGTTGTGCTTAGTAATCTGAATCTAGTCATCCTAGATCGATAATTCGGTATGCGGTAAATGATTGAAAATGAATCATTTATGTTCACAGTATGGTTGAAGTCGACCAGGTGACATAAAATTGCACTCGATGTTGTTTTTTCTATTCAATCCTTTGTTCAACCAGGCTGGGTGGTGTTCACGAATTCTGTCTGACAATCGCCTTGTGGTACGTCCTATGTATGATGCTCCACAGGTACAAACAAATGAATAGACACAAAAACTGGTCGTAGAACTAGGCATTTTGTCTTTGAGTTGTGAACGAATCAAAGGTTTAGAGTCGAAATGCATGCAAAGTTTGGCTGCTTGAAATGTCGTGTCAACTGTTTTTTGCAGTCTACGTGAGATCACTTCGGTTAGATGATCTCCTTTAAATGGCAGGCTCATATAGACTTGTTTCTCACTCACAGATGGTGGTCTAGGCTCGAATTTTACTGAGCTGAACGTTTTATCAATCAGTCTTTCCGGATATTCATTCTGTAGGAAAATTCCCCTCAGGAAACAGCTCGGCCTGAATGGTATTAGGTGTGCAGATAATCGTGGATCTGCGAACTAGGCAACGGATTAAGTTTCGTTTTCGGTACAGTGGGACGAAACTACTAAAATGTGTGCATTGGCTAGTCCATGTGGGCGTTCTGAATACTTCTCTCTCCTGAGTCCCATCGACCAATCTTGTAATCTTAACCTCGAGAAACGGAAGTTGATTATTTGATTCCGATTCGTAGGAGAAACGAATATTAGCGTGAGCTGAATTTAGATCCCCTAATAGCTTCTCCATGTTCAATTCTTCATCAACCACGCAGAAAATGTCATCCACGTATCGCTTGTATAAAATGCAACCATCTAAGAACCTTTTCAACTCAGTTGATTCTAACTTGCCCATAAAGATGTCTGCTAAGAGAGGACCCAAAGGAGAACCCATAGCGACCCCATCTTTTTGTCGATAGATTTCGTTGTTGAAGGTGAACTGCACATTGTGCGTGCAAATGAAGAGCAGCTGTTTAAGATCGTTAACCGGGATTCCCACATTTTTGTTGTTATCTTCAATATAGTGGCATATGTATTCGATTGTCTCCTTGAGTGGTACATTGGTAAAGAGGGAATTCACATCTAGGGAAAACATCTTAGTGTTAACCAAGTTCAGGTCTTTAATTTTATCGATGAATTGGAAAGTGTCCTTTAATGTATGCGCTTTTACCTCCCGCGTAACTGGTTCTAACAATCCTACGAGCCATTTGGCTAATGCATGGTACGGAGAGTTTACCATATCTAAAATCGGTCTCAGTGGTACATCTTTCTTATGAATTTTAGGGAGACCATATAACCTATGGATAGTGGTACCAGTGGGTCGAATACGTTCAAATGTGGTTGAATCTAGCACCTCATCTTTTTTCATACGAACAAGTAGTTTGGATATGGTTTTCTCGATTGCAGTAGTTTTGTCTTTTTCATTTATTGTCTTAGAAAATTTGGTATGGTCTGATAATATGTTGTCCATCTTGTCGACAAAGTCCTTCTTATCAATCAGTACTATTCCGGACCCCTTATGTGGTCTAGATATCAGTATTTGTTCATTATTGCGAAGATTCCTAAACGCTTCTTTGTGTTCTTTTGTGACCAATTGACTGAATCTCGCTTTATGATTGAGGTACTGATAGCAAGGGTTTACCAAAGTTGTTTTTAATTGTTCCACATTCAGTTCAAAGGACGGAACAAGTCCAGATAACTGGTCAAACAAATTCTCAAATTGAACCTCTAAATTGAGTTGTGTAACATTAGAGCTAGGACAACAATTTTGGGTCCTAAAGAGAGTACTTCAAGCAATGTTTTATCCAAACATAAAGAAGAAAGACTGTGGAAATACCGTTCGGGATTGGAGGGAAATTTTGTTGGGGCGGGAGAAATAGTGTACAACTGCTTCGTTAGTTGCTTCCTTACAGTGTCAACTCGTTTGGTTATAATTAATTCCACGTAATCCAAAAACATTGAATGTTCGTTGTTCGACATAGTTTCTAATACACACAGACATAGTGATAAGTCACGTTCCAAGTCATTTCGTAATCCAGTGACAGTTTCCTGTTCGTTTCGAGCATGGCGTTTAAGGGTACTGAATGTGGGTTTAATGTGATTGCGACGTAATATTTTCCAGAAATATTTAGGAAATTCACTCTTTGCAATGCAATCATTCAGAAAATCGAGTCTCATATTAGCTTCAGCAAGCTTCGTACGGAATTTAATATACTTATTAAGTTCCTTTATTACGCTTGGGTCTTTGGATTGTTTTAATTGTGCAAATACACCCGCAGAAATCATGAGAACAAGGGAATAGCGAACAAGACTTGTTTTCTGTTTTTCTCATTGCGTAATCACTTTTATCAGCCTTGTTCTCTGTAATATGTGTATGTCAATTTTTCTCTTAACTTTTTGTGTGTATGTTTTTCATTGCGGTTTTCATATATATATATATATATATATATATATATATATATATATATTTGTGTTGAATTAATTATTGATCGAAACTGTCGAAGGATTATTAACAATTCTGTCAAAGTCTTGTAAGAGAAAAATAGATAGTTTCACTAGTGGCTTTCAGGTATGCATACTACTCTGTGATAGATTTCACCGATTAGATATTACATTATCATGTCTGAATACAAATTAAACGAATGTTCGAAAAAAGCAATTCTAAATTACGATGCATTCTTGACTGCTTAGTTTTCCACAAAATAAAAATTGACGGAATCGTCATCTTTTTTGATTAGTTAGAATCAAAACAGTCACTTGACTTGTTGACGAAAGATCTACTAAGGATGTTGGATTGTGAAAATCAGCAACTTATAACAATGAGAATAATTCATGCATTTTTATGAGATTACAACGAATAAGGTCTAAGTTATTTCATGAATGAAGGTGTATGCCTATGTTATTACAAAACATATCAACAAATCATTTTTCATTATCCTGATGTATGTTTATGAAGATTTCATACGATTTTATGCTTTAACACAATTAATTATTAGTGTCCCTGATCTCTGTGCACGTTTGCATGAAGAATGACCACACTTTTGAAGCATTCGTTGAACCTAGTTGTTCGAAGCCAAATGTTTTATGTTCAACAGTTGTATTAATTAACATTACATCTATTTTATTGATTATGCAGATATTATTTCCAGAGTTTTTCTTTAAAATTTTGTTAAGGAAAAGGAAAGATCCTTTGTTAAAACCTTAAACACTAGGTGAAGATAATTGATAAACTTAACAACTTATCAATCCTAATGTATCTCTTTATATGGAATAAGGCATGTTTTGAGAAACTTTCTCCGTAATGTACTGTTTTGAATACTGACAACGTTTCTACTTACTTGATAGGACTTTTTAAAGTCGATTTATCCTACAAGATTGGGTCGGGGTGACACCAAACTTGTCGATTAAAGACCGATTTATAGAACGTGTCGATAAGTTTACCTATTTGGGTAGTCACATCACTCCTGATGGCAGTATAGCTAAGGGGTTATCTTCGCGCATTCAAAAGGCGCGACCAGCCTTCTCTAATTTGTATCATCTGTGGAGACGAAACGACATTAAATTATCCACGAAGAGTAGGGTATACTCAGCGGCAGTGCGCTCAGTCCTGTTGTATGGTTCATAGACCTGGCCACTGAAGGCAGATTTACGGAGACTGTCGGTGTTCGATCACCGTTGTCTTCGGAGTATTAATAAGATTTGGTGAGAACATAGAAGTAGCAACACAGGGGTTATGTAAAGGGTTTTAGGATCCAAGAACAAGTCCGCCGTTGAGCAGTTACATCATCATAGACTTTGGTGGCTGGGACATGTACTGCGCATGTCGGACGACCGTCTTCCCCGACGAGCCTTGTTCGATGAACCTATAAGTAGCTGGAAAAGGCCCTGCGGTGGTCAGCATACGACCTGACACAGGAACATGAAATCCTTAACCGAAGGTTTAAGTCGCGTTGGTAATGTAAGGTTAGCGGGTTGGGTGCCTCGAGACCCGTCTCATCTTTGGTTAGAAACTCTGAGTGATATGGCATCTCCTCGTAGTCAGTGGGGCTCTTGTACATTCTCCCTTGCACTGTTTTCTTAGAGATACCTTGACTACCTATCTATCTTTAAATTTCTCCTACTTATTAGTTATAAGTTGCTATGTTGTTTGCATGGCAACCCGAACCAACGTCCCACACTCGATTCATGCTTGTGAAACTGAACTGAACTGAACTGAACTGAACTGAACTGAACTGAACTGAACTGAACTGAACTGAACTGAACTGAACTGAACTGAACTGAACTGAACTGAACTGAACTGAACTGAACTGAACTGAACTGAACTGAACTGAACTGAACTGAACTGAACTGAACTGAACTGAACTGAACTGAACTGAACTGAACTGAACTGAACTGAACTGAACTGAACTGAACTGAACTGAACTGAACTGAACTGAACTGAACTGAACTGAACTGAACTGAACTGAACTGAACTGAACTGAACTGAACTGAACTGAACTGAACTGAACTGAACTGAACTGAACTGAACTGAACTGAACTGAACTGAACTGAACTGAACTGAACTGAACTGAACTGAACTGAACTGAACTGAACTGAACTGAACTGAACTGAACTGAACTGAACTGAACTGAACTGAACTGAACTGAACTGAACTGAACTGAACTGAACTGAACTGAACTGAACTGAACTGAACTGAACTGAACTGAACTGAACTGAACTGAACTGAACTGAACTGAACTGAACTGAACTGAACTGAACTGAACTGAACTGAACTGAACTGAACTGAACTGAACTGAACTGAACTGAACTGAACTGAACTGAACTGAACTGAACTGAACTGAACTGAACTGAACTGAACTGAACTGAACTGAACTGAACTGAACTGAACTGAACTGAACTGAACTGAACTGAACTGAACTGAACTGAACTGAACTGAACTGAACTGAACTGAACTGAACTGAACTGAACTGAACTGAACTGAACTGAACTGAACTGAACTGAACTGAACTGAACTGAACTGAACTGAACTGAACTGAACTGAACTGAACTGAACTGAACTGAACTGAACTGAACTGAACTGAACTGAACTGAACTGAACTGAACTGAACTGAACTGAACTGAACTGAACTGAACTGAACTGAACTGAACTGAACTGAACTGAACTGAACTGAACTGAACTGAACTGAACTGAACTGAACTGAACTGAACTGAACTGAACTGAACTGAACTGAACTGAACTGAACTGAACTGAACTGAACTGAACTGAACTGAACTGAACTGAACTGAACTGAACTGAACTGAACTGACTGAACTGAACTGAACTGAACTGAACTGAACTGAACTGAACTGAACTGAACTGAACTGAACTGAACTGAACTGAACTGAACTGAACTGAACTGAACTGAACTGAACTGAACTGAACTGAACTGAACTGAACTGAACTGAACTGAACTGAACTGAACTGAACTGAACTGAACTGAACTGAACTGAACTGAACTGAACTGAACTGAACTGAACTGAACTGAACTGAACTGAACCGCTAAGATAAACCAAACCCAGGACTGTTAGTTTAATCGTGAACAATATACGCGGTTTGCTGGTCCGCACGTTGTTTGATGCATTAGTGTCATTTAGTTACAAGATACCAAAATTACCACGTAAACCCCCAATGGGCTGTATTTCACTAAATGTTTAATTGAAAATTATGCTCCGATCGTCAAAACTGCAAAGTCCGTTTCTCAAGTCAGTTAATGATCCGAAACTACTGAGCAGCCGAAATTTATGGATCGTAAATATTTTAAAACACGGTTTAATTATATAAGCATCAATAATGGAGATGTAACTATTTTTATTATCAATTTGAATTAGTAGGTAATGATGTCGGTTGTCAAAATGACATAAAATTAAACTAAGTACACAATAGGATAATACATGCGGCTAATGGTGGTAGTGAATATAAATTTTTATGAAGAAAAATAAATAAGTAAATATGCAAAGCTTAGTTTAATTGAGTTATGATGAGACAAGCAGATTAAAAAAACACTCCGAAAATCCTTTTTATCTCTGTAATTCTAATCTCTGTTGATGTACTGAGATCCAGTCAACATACGTTCTCTAAATGTTATTGGAATCCATGAACTTTAGTTATGCAGACAAATTGGTTCAATTCCCGGTTTGATGAACTTCAGATTAAGAGAACTTAAGAGATAACATCTGAAAATCAAAACGTACATATTTTCAGTTATTTGAGAACTCCTCGTTTTTGTTTTTGAACAGTTTGTCAAAATGGTCAAGCGAACGCTCCAAGTTTTGTTAGCTTATTCCAGTTGAACCTATGAATGAAAGGATGCTGGTGAAAAAATGTTTGCAAGACTGGTGATTGAAATGTGTTTGACAATCACAGAATGCAACGGAACAAACCTCTAGTGATTTCGTCTCATTTTAAGCTGATTTATGGCCCTAATTTGACTAATTGTCAACTTTTCCTGAAAGGACTATATATTCATCGAACCACCACTGTTATTGTCTTTGCGTTATCAAACCAAAATAGTTATACTTGTATGATGAAAATCATTCGACGTTCTTGATCAGCCAATGTCATGAAAAAGACTAACTCAATTTTTCTACTGACATTAGATACAGCCAAACTGAATTGCGTGATCAGCGTGTCAATATTTGTACCGAATATGGTGTATTACGTGTAATAAATTCCTACTTTTATTAGTATGTGAGTATGCAAAAATCTGTTCAACCCTATCAATTTATGTACATCCAACTGAATGCAGATCAAGGTATCGTGTAACTTGTGCAAAAAATTGACCATACGGCGGTCTGAACAAGTAACAATCAAAGCATCAAGTGAACAATTTATCTTTCATGTGCATTCCCTTACACTGAACAACAGAATACTCTGAAGCGTACATTACATTCATTTATTACACCAGTAAAGTGAAATTCTAACAATTTATTTGCAAAAAAATCCAACATGTTCCAAAAATGTGTTCCTTTGAACAGAAAGTAGAGGTTTATATTCCTAAAAATGCACACATAGCGATACTGCTATGGCACCAAGTGTTCGTATGAAAAATTGTGCTACTAAACCATAAATTATAATGTTCAGTAGTATTGAACTTTGAAATGGAAAGCAATCAATAATATCGGTTAATTTAAACATTCAAACCCAATTATTCCATGAAAAGGTATAATAATTCAATTAAATGAATCAAAATAAGCATCGACTGTGCAATTATTGTTAGGTATTCATAATCATTTAACGTATATAATTACGAGCAATGCAACTCAATCAGAATTGGGTAGAAAAAATTTTTTCACCATTCGCAAGGACATAATTGAAAGGATCACGAGTTTTATAGAAATCGGTCAATCAGACCTGAGTTATTGACTGTAGTGACGCAATGCTGAAAGATAGTAAGGTGTAATCGTAAACATGTTTATCTTATCATATGACCTAAGATATTTGATGGATGGAGTGATTTATAGGATTCCACATTTCATTTGTTATTGCGACTGATTTTAGGGTCAAAGTTCCAACGAACTCAAAAAGCTTCGTTTGTATTGACATGAAGCAAATTAGTGAAAAGATATTACACCACTGTTTCCTGCATTGACTCGCGTAAGTGTTTTTATAATTTCTTGAGGTATTGTTATACCGTCCACCTGAATAACTATCCTATTGCTTGACTCGACTACTTGGCATCAAAAAATATTCAAATTTATCGATACATTGCTGTGTAGGAGCGTGAATCAGCCTTCAGCTTTTAAAGGAAACGAATCAGATTGCATGTGCGATGAAGCGAACATTCCTTGCATGGAAACTTTTCTAGTTTTCGAAGTTTGTTGTTCAAATAGAAGATGGTTAAATTTGATGAATATTGTGACAATAAGTTGTATATATCAGATGTAACTATCTTATGTATTTTAATATTGGTCGTTCAATTCGACATGAGTTAAAAGCACGTAGGGACCTTAAATAATGGACACTCACATACACATATCATACATCTGTTCAGTATTTGAACGATTAGATAAAAGTATGTTGAATTAGCTTGTGATTGAAACCAAATGTTTAGTTGACAAGCTTTGTTTGTAAGCCAAATTATTGCTAATAGTAGATTTCACATTAGGATGTTATTCACCTCAAACAGTAGAACTTTAAAACGGACCAATCCTACCGAGATTTACATGGTTTTCAAGTGGCTTCTTCACAATAACCCATTACATTCTTCTACTTTATGCAATAACAGCTTCCCATATTACTGAATTTGGGCTGTTCAGACTTTGCCTTATTCGAGAGGAAAATATTTGTTCAGAAGAAATAAGGTTCTTACTAGCCAACTAACTATTTCATCAGACCAACGATAGTTGTGGCAAACTTTAATGACCAGGACTTTGAAAAAGTTCACCGATTCGAGAAGTTGGGTACCATCATTCTGTTTACAGAGTTCTCAAAACAGAATCTAACATCCTTCGACCAAAATAAAAATCCAAGGTCGTTAAACAGTCCAATGGATGAATAAACTAGTCACTGATTTGGTTTTAATTTATTACATTTATTACATTTGCCTGATTGCTGAGCTCTATCTCTGTCTGTGTGTTAAAGTCCATTAAAAATCAAAACAGCAGAATGCACGCCAGATACAAGGGAATGATGAATGCTACCGAAAATATATTTTTACGAAGTACTCACTAACATAATGTGTGGGTTGATTCAGTTCCAGATATTCCCCAGGGGAAGAAAATCCTAGTGTTGGGACCCAGCACAATCCAGGCTACATGGTACGGACCATCTCAGAGATTGTCAGATATCAAGCATTATAAACTGACTTGGAAATGTATGAAGTGTCCATTGGTAGAAACAGGAAACAAGTTTACAACTGATGCTAACTACAAATATCCAAATACTGAGATCAACTCACAAGCGCAGGCAGGTGAAAGAAGCATTTTGGCGAGTTATGAAGACACACCCAATCATCTATACTCTGCCACTATAGATGGTTTACTCTCCGATACACCTTATCAGGTGACAGTTGCAGCAGCAAACCTACGTGGAATCAGCAAGGCATTTTTCTATCCTATTGTGAGGACAAGAATTGAAGGTAAGATTTTTCTGAATATATAAAATGAAGTTTTTGTGATATGCTGGTAAAAACCTGGTTCGATTAATTGAGAGGTCCATCGATTTTAAAAGTATTGTCAGTTTGATATCCTGATTCTGTGTGTGAGTACAATCCACCATATTGTGTCTTCAACTGCTCTAACGAATAGCAGTGTACAACACTTACTTGATGGTGACCGGTATCAAACAACCTATATCATATATGACAAGAAAATGTAAACACATACGCATAATTTTCAAATGAATCGAATGCAATAGGGTTTATTGCGCCTGTGGTGAATTTAGGCTACGTTTAAACATGAGAGCTTAGATTATTGTAGATTATGAATTAATAAACAACTCGTGTGAACTAGATTTTTTGTTATAAAGTAAACTGCTTATTACAGGGTACCATTTGGAATATCAATTACATCTCAATATCGGTTGCATAGTACAAAAATGTGAGCAAACATATATTGGATGTATTGAAATATATTGAAAAGTAACCATACAATCCAAAATAGCATGCAAGCACCTAGTCTTCCAACCAACGCTATTCTGCTGGCAAAAGCTGAGTCAATCTCAAAACCTGATTTTACACTCTTATAAACGATTCCCATGAACAATACATTAAAAAGCTCTTCAGCAGTGACACACACGTTCTCTCTCATTCTCAGAAATATGTTACTCTAATTCTCAAACCCCTGGGATTTCCTTCACTTCACACCTCTAAGAAGGCCAAGGATTTACATTATCTTTGGTCAGATCATACATTAATTCCTTCTCTAATCCAGCCGCATGTTCCAAAGAATTTTACTAAACATTAAGTCAGCACAGTCGTACAATATGACAAGAAACTATCAAAAATAAATATATATGCATTCCATTGCTTGTGCCACGACATAGTGACTAACTTTTGTAAACATGCAAACAATTTGTTGGTACTGCATAGCCTGCCAAATCAGCTATTTTAAAATCACTTTGGAATAACCTAGTATCATAGTGCACAGATTGTCCATTGAATTCAGAACTGATTTAAAAATTTCATGATCCTACCTTTCCATGAAATTTATCTGCTGAAGCAACCCGCATCAGATTTGTTATCAATCTATTTTATAAACCATAGATGCGGCATAACTCTGATATGCTCTAAGGAGTTCATCCCGAAAACATGAAGCTTCTTTCATTGCAGACGTGAACTTTGGCAATGAAAGAAGCTTCATGTATTCGGGAGGAACTCCTGGAGCATAACAGAGTTATGTTGCAACTGTTTTATAAATTAGATTGATAACACATCTGATGCGGGTTGCTTCAGCAGATGTAGCAGTTGGGAATAGATCTTGTCGACGTGAACACGGTTTTATTGAGCTAAATTGTGGTTTGAACATCACATTCATGCGCATGAATCAAACAATACACAGTTACCAAAGTGTAATACTGAAGTTGGAGTGTTATTCACTTGATAACGGAGTCAGTAAAGACAAGCATTAAAAACGTTCTGTAGTTGTTTATTCTCAAACTAAACCAATTTGGAATGCAACCTTCTGAAAAATGTTTCTGAATATATCGATTTTTGTTGAGTGAATTAAAATGTTCAAGAAAGAGTTTAGAAGGAAACCTAGGCAATCCCAATGTTTGTAAATCCACATATAATAAACAAATGAAATCAAAATCTTATTCACCTAATTGACCAGATATTCAAAAATAGAAAACTTTTTCATCAAATTAACTGATCACATTAACGAAAGAGTATTTATTTTTAATGATGCAAATGCTAATTGGATATTGTTTAATTATTCACTTTTTCTGATTTTGCTAAAAGTTTTGATTGTAATTTGAGAATTTGTTCTGAAACAATTCTTGATATCAGACTTACTTGTTTTCTGATAAGTAGATGTGAATTGAATTTTTCGCTCTAATGATTCTTTTTACTTCTTTTCAAACAAATCACTCTCTCCAAAATTGAGTATACAATTCTCGATAAGAGTATAATTTTAAAAATGCAGACTCAAACAATGCTGATATACCCAATCAATTTTAAGTATGGTTACAATTTGAATGTCCCGCGTAAATTTGAAAATGTGAAGTTCCAGTCATGTCACAGTTATAGTGTGGCTTTAGTAAGTACAGACTTCAACATTCACCGTAATTATCGTATATGCGTACTTTAGAAATTCCTCCTTTAATGAATTTAGAAATTTCAATATTTCAAAATTTACGTTCATATATTTTGATTAAATCAATAAGAATGATAATTACTGTATAATTAAATGAACTTCTGTGAACGAATTATAAACCTTAACGAACTCAAATTAATATAAATGTACGTGGGTACATTTTCATTGAAGTCCTGAACGTCAATATTATTACTTAAAGCAAAGTGAAAATATTGATGACACGCTTTCTGTGACAAATAAGAACAGGAGAAGTGAGCATTCAAATAAAAATATTTGGGTTCTTGCATGTTAGTTGGTAAGCATATGAATAAGATAGGTATTTCAACTAGACGAAGAAATACAAAGTGAGGGAATGTTGACAGCAAATACAAGTATTATTATGTAATTATTGGTGCTTACTTTTCCGAGTCTGATATTATGTTACATAGAATGTTGGCCAACTCAATAAGCACAGTTCAATAATACGTATATCAAAACTTTGGATTTTATGATAATTAGTTCCTCCGAACCTAATAGTCAATTGTAATAATAAGCAACAAGGCCAAAGGGCGGCGTATAAAGATGGTTAGGCGAATGCAAATAAAAACTTATGCAGCACTGAAGATTCAGCTTCATGACTTTCATGTTGGAAACTGAATTTGCTCAAAGCATTATGTAAAATATGACTACAATCACTACGATTCTGATCCTAGACTCAAATCAATTGTAGCATCGTGTCCATAATAAGTGTTGCTGCATAAATTGCCATGTTGTAACTATAAATTTAAATTGGTAAATAGTCAGGAATTTCGTTACAATTTGTAATCGGACAGCTGAAAGCCTAAAATGAGTTAGAACACTGGACAGCTCTTTCATCCTGTTTAGAGCCATTCATCAGTGTGCACCAACGGAGCCTGGGGCCTCAAAGTTTAGGAATTAATATTTCTTACAGTGACACTATGGGTGTTTGTTCCCATCTGGGAATGCCAACTAAACAAATTATTATTAAAGCATGAATTATCCGCCATTTTCTTCTACGTTACTTTCATACAGAGGGCACTGTTAGCGCTGAAATTAACCACTTTCAGTTAAATGATCAACTAACTGTTGGTTCTTATTTATTAAGCTGATTACTCAACAATTTGTATAAAGTCAGGGATTTTGTCAAAATTCTAATTTGTAACTCATCATTGAGAACCAAGAACTGGCTGGAGTACTGGACAGTGCTGTTTCGATTTGTTTTGAACTCTTCATAAATGATACCTACATTCAATGCTTACCATTATTTTACAGAGAAATAGATAATATTTTCATCCTAATTTTAAATTAAGTCTGTTTCATATTTCCGCTCGATTGAACAAATGTTGAATTTGGAAGTACGTATGGTCCGAAGTTTTCAATTTTATTTTTCTAAAAATTATATGCATGTTTTTGGTATAACTTGGAAAATATCTTATATTCAAAACGTTGATAGATTGACAGTGCATTCGTTTGGATGACGCATTGTTACTTCATTAAACAATTCGAAACCAAATTTTATTTAACTACAGGTCACTGAATCCACCCATAATTAAGGATAAATTTTGATTTCCAGTTTTGATTGGTTATTCTTACTAGCCAATCATGATGTCGTATGAAAGACGAAAATTCCTTTTTTCTAGTTTTTTGTTCAACATCACCGTTAGTTCTGTTGACATTTCGTCGCTTGTGTGTATTGATCGACAATTCACAATCTTATTTGAAGTCCCTAAATCTTGACATAATGAGGAAAGTTATCACATGAATGAAAATGAATTTAGATTTTCAACTTCACTCTTACCACCAATGCATAAGAGGTGGTAAAATATAACCAAGAATGTATTTCCATAAAATGAGAGGGATATTGTTCCCACAAGATGAATCAATTATGCATAATTTAGTCAGATTATTCACACTAATTGTGATTGCATACCTTCCAAGCATTCCAATAACTGCTCCTCAAAACATAATAAACGACTGGCAAAGTTTGAAAGATCACATAATTTATCAAAATGATAACGACAATCAGTTACCAAACAAATGGACACACCAGTCAGATTCAGGTGATGGATGGCAAGATTTCTGGCAAACTGTTTCCCCGTCTCGAGGTATGGTAACCGGATTCCTCATTAACCTTTTCACTTAACTATAATATCCATTGAGGTGTTTTATTCAACTTATTGTTTTATATTGAAATGTAGTTCTAGAATAATGTATAGGGATGTTATTCACAATAAGTTTAGTTTTTTCGATTTTTTCTGTTTTGTTTACTGAGTTTATTTTTGTTGGAAATGAACAAGGACTCAGATTCTGTTTCTTTCCTTCCAGCATTTTATTCCTCCTTTACGCCAGAACTTTAAGTACAGTTCAATTGATACATAATTCATCAGAGACAGTTTTCGTAAATTCAAATTATCTGCCTTGTCATTATACTTGTCTACAACTAATTGCAAATAGCAAGAATAGGTGTCACATGATTCTATGTATAACTTTTTTCAATAGCGCCGATTACGTTTTAGTAGGAAGCGACTACTATCCCCACAAATCATTTTACTATTGGTGAGGGGAACGGTGATTAAGTAGAGATTAGTGAGCGTTAAATATCATTTGATTAAATCTACTTCGTATGCAAAAGAAAGTGGGCAAGATGTTAAATGGTGCTGAACCATTATGTGGAGAGTGAAAACGAACGATTAAGCTGAAAATCTTGTCACTTGCTCATTTTCAATTACCTAGTATGATGGCTCATGCTTTTCTTTGCGAACTTGAGAAAGTATATCTTACCCGTTGATAATCGGGAATTTGTTTCGGTTGGAAACACTATCGTTTGAATTACGGACATATAATATGCTACACCTAAATTATTGGCTATCAGTATTGGGAAACCCTACCTGTGTATAAAGAAAAAGAATATCTACTTTTTCTTCCTACTAAAGGAATAGTATTGTACTAAATTGGGCTATTATAGTGTGTCGTATTTTTTTCCGTTTTCATTTGCAAATTTTTCCAGTTGCATGTATTCACACCTTTTGTGTAAACTTTCATATTTTGTAATTTACTATTTGAATTTTATCTCCTTACTGCACTACTTTTAGGAACCTATGTTTAACCTGCATCTTTTCATGTCATTTTCTGGTCATGTCCCAATTTCTTGTTTTATGTCTGCCTAATATTCTGTCTCGATAATCGAATTTTTCCCCGCATATATTTCCCCACAGCGTAGAGTTGAATTTTAACCCTAGGCATCTGATAGGTGGAATTATGTTATCCTGTATGATTGTAAAGTTTGACTAAGTATTTCTTGCAAACAAACGTTTGTTCGCTTGAACTGACTTGTGTTAAGGTGAATATGCTCTCGTGATTTGTTATCGAGTGTACCGAACGACTACAGATGGTGTGATACTAGATTAGCATAAAACTCCTTCTTGAGCTTCACTCTTCTATTCACATAGAAGGTTTGTGAGCGTTCGATAAAGCCACGAATTGCCAAGCATAGAAACAGAACACCAAGAGAACCAATATGGGTGTTACAAAGATACTTTGCAGCTTACGTACTAAATGGCAGTTTTTGAAATTCCCCTATATCTTACAACCCAATTTGAAAAAGAGTTTGAGGAAGTCTAGAACATATGTGACAGCCAAATTGTAATCGAGTAAGATGATTGATGGTATTCAAAATAAACCTTACTCATATGAGAAGTGAATTTGCTCAGTTTTACAAGAATATAAACGAAAGTTTTATGGTTATCACAGCTTGCTTAGAAAAGAGAAATTCAGAGACCATGAACTCCCAGTTATAACCAACATTGTGATTAAATGTATTTATGGATCACTGAATGTTCGATTTGATAGTTCATATTTACCAGCATTTTACTGAAAAGACATCTGGAAGTAATAGGACATCTAAGATAATATGAATAGTTGCAGCCGGAAATTGTGATGTTTCGAAGTGATAATGTAATCCATCGATTCAGCATGAAATTCACACAATATGACGAAGTATGTGAACTCTGGATGTCGGTCTCAAGTGAATAAAGTCAAGTGTATGACTTTCAATGGACAAGCCCATGGGTGCACACAGTCCATTTTACGAGAAGAGAACCTTGATTCCAAACATCACAAACTGAATGTTAGGGGATGTGGTGATAACGAGTGTTTAAGAGTGTCAGTTTATTCTTTAAAGTAGGGAATGAAGAGGTGTGCGAAAACTCATAAGAATTGTTACTAATCGGACATAATGTATAACATGACTCTTTTTACCATCATTGAAAAGCTAAAATTCTTTGCGTTCTGAACTACATTCTAAACCTAGTTGTTGATTTTAATAATATTCCGCGCTCAAAAACATTATATCATGCACATTCTACATTTTTTGTTTATAGATTGAAAAATCCAAGTTTAAATTATCCCAGATTGAACATAGCGTGCGATATGAACAGAAATATTGGTGGTCCTAATGTTGTTTCCCATACGACTGATAATTCAATCACAAATCTGTTTATCATACCGGCATAAAATTTTACCGTAAAAGTGAATCTAATTGAGAGAAAAATTTGTCTCTCAAACTGATTCGTTCCATTCTCACGAATCGACTGTTAGTCTGTAACCAAGTTCGCACTTTCAAGAGGTCAACAGGATTTTCACCTGATTTAATTAGGCTGCATGAGAATGACTAAATGAATCGACCCCAGTTGACCTCATTATCTTGATTGAAGTATATTTGAATGAGGGTTACATTTTATCTAGTCACTCAATGATTGTTCAGACGCATTGCTCAGATCATCCAAGTTGCAGATAGCAAAAACAAACGAACTTCTTAGAAGTGATAATGGGTGCGATTGATTGATTAGAAAAATCAGCCGTACAAGGTGCAAAAACCCTAGTATCAAAATAAGCCAGAAAAATAAGGCTTGATTAGTTTGAGTCACAAATGTAATGCGCGTTAAAGGAATAACGTGACCTGCATTGACTTTGACGATTTGTGACTATGAATCGAACTGCCAAAATGTCTGCATAATTTATGACTCGAACAAATGCAAGACTTCAGAACATTTCCTCTGTCCATAACCTCAATTGAATTACAAGGATATTTTCATTTTGTTTGTAACTCACCAGTCAGTTAGTTTATTCCTGCTAGCTATAAAGACGCATCCTCTTGGAACAACTATCATATGCCGTGTTAAGAATGTGATATATTATGATAGTTCAATTATCGAACAAACGATAAATTAATGATATGTATATTATCTTGACCACGTTTCATTATTTATAATAGGATTTCAACTAATGTCCATCATAATCATAGCAATAACATTAACAATGATGTCATCAACATTATAATTGATTCTATCATCGCAGATAGGGTTAGTGAAAACACCTATCAGAATAGCAGTCAAGTGGATCTGATAAATCTGTTTTTCGGGCAACCTTAATTTTAATACAACTCAGTATTCACTGTAAAACCGCCAGTGGCCACTTATTGATTCACATATGCATTTCGCATTCACCGATCACATGAGAATGGGTGATAATCAGGATATGTATTACGCCAAAGAAATCTTTCACCAAAGTTCTAAATCACTGACCATCAAGTAGTCTGTAATCTCCATATGGTTTTCAATGTTCTTCAAGCAATTGTAGGAAGAGGACAAATGTTCC
>CAXIVU010000031.1:0-2500 GCA_964035795.1 Pterobdella sp. o SKG-2022
ACTTCGATTCGTATACATTTGTGATTGAGTAAACGACTAAATTTAATTAATAATCATCTATTTAATGAGAAAAAAAATTTTTTTTAAATTTATTTTAAAAATAATCGAAAAATAAATATATATATATATATTTATATATTTTGAGCGTTTTTAAAATGTCACAATAAAGTATTGTAACATTTAAATTTGATTTTAGTTAATTTAAAAAAAAAAACCATTACCACGTGTATGCTCATTGTTCTAGTAGGGGCGCGAACTGGTGGTTATGATAATGATCTTCGTGTGTGCACGCGTGTTGCACGGCCGCGGCGGTGATGATGATGATGATGATGATGATGATGATGATGATTTTAGTCTTATGAAAAGTCGAAATAGAAAAAATTTATAAAATTTAATTGAAAATTAAAATTAAATTTAAAATATTAATCGAAAAAGTGTGAGAAAAAAAAATTAAATAATTTAATATAAAATGATTAAATATTTAATTAAAAAAATAAATTTATTAATTAATAAATTTTAAAAAATTAATCGAAAATAATAATTTTATCATTGCAAGTCCCACGAACGCCAAGGCAAGGCAAGGCAAGGCAAGGCAAGGCGACGCGACTCGCTTTAAGAAAGAGCGTTTCTAAATTCTGAAGCGATTTATTAAAACACAACGTCTTCTACTCAGTTACTATCCTTTTCTAGGTTGTATATGTGAGTGTGCGTGATATACACGCGCTCACATATGCAGCGCTTAGGCACCGTCGCGCCATAAAAAAGTAGCGTAAGATGCGTCTAGAAAGGTGCCTATGTTGAAGGGTGAATAATGTGGTGAATAAAATGATGCCAACTCTAGAACCCCCACACGTGTGTGTACTCCATACGCAAGTACCAATGAATACAAAGGGGCATCACGAGGCGGGCGAAGAAAGGCACCATCACCACCATCACCCGTCTAGTCATGGTAAAAGTGTAAAAGTGCAAAAAAGTGCTGGACGTGATCTGGAACCTCCACGTGGTGTCCGGTGGGAAATTCTGGCTTCTCTTTTTGCAGCAGCAGCAGCAGCAGCAGCAGCAGCAAAAGAGAAAAAAAGAATTTGCAAATACCAGATCGTGAAATGGGAAGCTGCGTGAAAAGACCCACATATAAAAGTGAGTGTTGGCGTCACAAGGGCCAATAAATAAACTAGTGTGACGAACCACTACTTTAAAGCGTAAAGAAAAACACTGCCGTCGGTCTCGCCGCTCTTTCTTCCTTTGTCTCGGCGTGTGTCGGTGTCGATGCGTGGTGCATCATAAATAAGGCCAATCTTAATCGTCCTAAGTCGGCACCTTAAAAGGGCTATTGCCTGCTATTTGTCAGTTCGGCGGCGGCGGCGGCAAGGTACAGGCCACAAAACACGCCACCGCCGTCCCGTCCAAAACTGAACATTTAGGCAACAACCAGTCGTAAAATAGCTCGACGAAAGATGCGTCTAAAATCGCATCTTTCAGTCCCAAATTTCTAAATTTTTCGGCTCGCTGCCGCGAGCCGCCAGGGGAAAAGGATCACTATACTGACTTTCAAACCCGCGTCCAAAACCGGCCACTTCGTATGCAAAACGCTTCATAATTGTAAAGCGTTTTGCAAAAAAGTGCAATTTTACAATTTACAAGTTACAATTCTAAAGCGTTTTGCATTTTTTCAAATTTTTAGGCACCTTACCCCACATCCTTAGACGCATCCTTGCCAGTGTCTCATACTATTTCATCCCTTCGGCCACATACGCCGCCACTTGCGGCAGAGTCATTTCCATCTATCAATGCGTCCACTGTCTGTGTCTGTGTCAATCGCTTCAGTCAGCAGCCGCGTATAATCGAGATCTATTGCAGCATCGTGCCTTATTTTCACAAAACTTCAACAAAAACGCTCACTCACCTTATCAATATCAATATCAATGGGCAAACAAGTCATTCTTCTCACATATTCAAACTCCATCTCTTCTAAGCAACAACGCATTGGCAAAGTTATCGTCGAACCGTCAGCCTAAATTTCACTCAAAATTTGACCACACGATGCGTCTCACATTCCAATGAGACTTAGTCGTAGGTTACACGCAGTCACACGCAGTCACACCCAGTCACACGCAGTCACACGCAGTCACACCCAGTCACACCCAGTCACACGCAGTCACACGCAGTCACACGCAGTCACACCCAGTCACACCCAGTCACACCCAGTCACACGCAGTCACACACACGTTGGCAATACTTCGTGTATGATCTGCGTGTTTTTCAGACAATGGAATATTGGGCCTTGTTACGCCCGCGAAAGAAATCGAGAGACTGTTGGGTGCCTGGTTAGAGTATCGAATGGCTAGAGACGGCTTGGCATTTGCAAGTAAGTATGTATGCGCCTGGCGGGGTGTGGCGCAATGTGGTGGGCGGCGAGTGTCAGCGGCAGTAGGGCTTCATTTAATAATAGTAATAACAATAATCAAATAGATGGCGAAGAATGTTCGTCTATAGCGAACAA
>CAXIVU010000032.1:0-5000 GCA_964035795.1 Pterobdella sp. o SKG-2022
GGCCTCATATGAGACTCGTATTGTTATTTTTCGTCACTACCTCCCTGTGTTAGGAATGGGTAATTTGCGCGCCTGCTGCCTTCCTTGGATGTGGTAGCCGTTTCTCATGCTCCCTCTCCGGAATCGAACCCTGATTCCCCGTTACCCGTTACAACCATGGTAAGCATATCACATACCATCGAAAGTTGATAGGGCACACACTTGAATGATCCGTCGCCGACGCTAGGTCGTGCGATCAGCTGTAATTTATTCAGAGTCACCAAAATTGACGAGCCGTGAGACTCGATTGATTTTGATCTAATAAACGCGCCCTTTCCGTAAGGTCGGAGCTTTAGTGCATGTATTAGCTCTAGAATTACCACAGTTATCCAAGTAAATTTTTACGATCAAATAAATCATGGGTGGCCTAATGAGCCATTCGCAGCTTCACTATTTTAAAGTTTGTGCTTAGACATGCATGGCTTAATCTTTGAGACAAGCATATAACTACTGGCAGGATCAACCAGGTAATACACGACGACGACGATTAGCACGATTGGCCATCGAAACTATGGGAATAGAGGCGCGGCGCGTCTAAAAGCTTCATTAAGGCCTATGTCACTCACTCACTCACTCACTTTAGCACTCTTTGCCATTCGACCAAATTCGACCGTCGTTTTGGCAGCCCTTATCGCCTTTAATGAACGCTTCAACTGGACACCCACAACTTTTAGCTAGACAACGCTATAAAACGTGCCTGAAAAAAGCGTGATTTAACGGTGCAAAAGCGTCGGCGAAGACGACCACGAAGACGAAGAAGCGAAGGCGGTGACGGCAGAGAGGCTAGTGTGTGTGTGTGTGTGTGTGTGTGTGTAAGGCGCGAAAGCAATTAGGCGACGACTATCGCCATAGTTTCGAATTGAATCGAATCGAATCGAAAATGTATAACCTCGACGATTTCAGTCCGAAATCGAGTGATTTTTTGCGAGCGCTTTTTTGCTTTTACGCTTTTCGCCCTATACGCCGGCAAGGTGTAAACGGGCATAAAAGACGCAGCAAGTAGCACGATATCGCTTCGTTCATGGTGCATTTTGTTATGCCTTTGGCGGAAACAAAATTGCTGATCTGTCTGTCATTTTATAGTCGTTTTAGGACTACATTCGCGTTCAATTTGGACCCGTAGACGCTTGGGCGCCTTTTGATGGTATCTATTGGCGTCGCCGATTGCCGGATGCTAAAGAATCTCAGCCTAGCGTCGCACTCGTAGCCATTCGTACGTTCATAGCCTACCAAAAGACCACGTACGGCAAACTTGTCGGACAAAAGATGTCGAGTCGGTGAAAAAAATTAAATTTTTTCACCGCCCTACTTTTGCACTCCAGTTTACACCCTAGGAAAGGTAACAAACTGAGTAGAGGACGTTTTGTTTTGATAAAACGCTTCAGAAATTTTTTCAAAAAATTTTTTACGAAAAAAAGTTATTTTGGGCACCGTCGGTGCCTATAACGCGTGCGTAGACGCGCTGTATGTATATAGCAGCGTCGCGCGTAATGCAGCGCGTCGGCTGCAGCCAGCGTAAGTAGCTAGGGGCGGCGGCGCGTTAATCGAGTGTGAATCGAAATAGAGAGTAAAATTGGGTGCAATGTAAGTAACTGAGTAGAGGACGTTATCTTTATGCAAAACGCTTCAGAAATAGTCGGCACTTAGTCGAGATTTTGATCGAAAATGACTTTTTTTTTTTAGTTGATTTTTTTTCACTAAATTACTTTTAAAACATATGTAGAATATAATTTTTGATAAAAAAAGTTTTTTTCATCATTTTTCACTTAATTCGATAAAATAAATGAAATTTATTCTAAAATGAATTACTTCGATTCGTATACATTTGTGATTGAGTAAACGACTAAATTTAATTAATAATCATCTATTTAATGAGAAAAAAAATTTTTTTTAAATTTATTTTAAAAATAATCGAAAAATAAATATATATATATATATTTATATATTTTGAGCGTTTTTAAAATGTCACAATAAAGTATTGTAACATTTAAATTTGATTTTAGTTAATTTAAAAAAAAAACCATTACCACGTGTATGCTCATTGTTCTAGTAGGGGCGCGAACTGGTGGTTATGATAATGATCTTCGTGTGTGCACGCGTGTTGCACGGCCGCGGCGGTGATGATGATGATGATGATGATGATGATGATGATGATTTTAGTCTTATGAAAAGTCGAAATAGAAAAAATTTATAAAATTTAATTGAAAATTAAAATTAAATTTAAAATATTAATCGAAAAAGTGTGAGAAAAAAAAATTAAATAATTTAATATAAAATGATTAAATATTTAATTAAAAAAATAAATTTATTAATTAATAAATTTTAAAAAATTAATCGAAAATAATAATTTTATCATTGCAAGTCCCACGAACGCCAAGGCAAGGCAAGGCAAGGCAAGGCAAGGCGACGCGACTCGCTTTAAGAAAGAGCGTTTCTAAATTCTGAAGCGATTTATTAAAACACAACGTCTTCTACTCAGTTACTATCCTTTTCTAGGTTGTATATGTGAGTGTGCGTGATATACACGCGCTCACATATGCAGCGCTTAGGCACCGTCGCGCCATAAAAAAGTAGCGTAAGATGCGTCTAGAAAGGTGCCTATGTTGAAGGGTGAATAATGTGGTGAATAAAATGATGCCAACTCTAGAACCCCCACACGTGTGTGTACTCCATACGCAAGTACCAATGAATACAAAGGGGCATCACGAGGCGGGCGAAGAAAGGCACCATCACCACCATCACCCGTCTAGTCATGGTAAAAGTGTAAAAGTGCAAAAAAGTGCTGGACGTGATCTGGAACCTCCACGTGGTGTCCGGTGGGAAATTCTGGCTTCTCTTTTTGCAGCAGCAGCAGCAGCAGCAGCAGCAGCAAAAGAGAAAAAAAGAATTTGCAAATACCAGATCGTGAAATGGGAAGCTGCGTGAAAAGACCCACATATAAAAGTGAGTGTTGGCGTCACAAGGGCCAATAAATAAACTAGTGTGACGAACCACTACTTTAAAGCGTAAAGAAAAACACTGCCGTCGGTCTCGCCGCTCTTTCTTCCTTTGTCTCGGCGTGTGTCGGTGTCGATGCGTGGTGCATCATAAATAAGGCCAATCTTAATCGTCCTAAGTCGGCACCTTAAAAGGGCTATTGCCTGCTATTTGTCAGTTCGGCGGCGGCGGCGGCAAGGTACAGGCCACAAAACACGCCACCGCCGTCCCGTCCAAAACTGAACATTTAGGCAACAACCAGTCGTAAAATAGCTCGACGAAAGATGCGTCTAAAATCGCATCTTTCAGTCCCAAATTTCTAAATTTTTCGGCTCGCTGCCGCGAGCCGCCAGGGGAAAAGGATCACTATACTGACTTTCAAACCCGCGTCCAAAACCGGCCACTTCGTATGCAAAACGCTTCATAATTGTAAAGCGTTTTGCAAAAAAGTGCAATTTTACAATTTACAAGTTACAATTCTAAAGCGTTTTGCATTTTTTCAAATTTTTAGGCACCTTACCCCACATCCTTAGACGCATCCTTGCCAGTGTCTCATACTATTTCATCCCTTCGGCCACATACGCCGCCACTTGCGGCAGAGTCATTTCCATCTATCAATGCGTCCACTGTCTGTGTCTGTGTCAATCGCTTCAGTCAGCAGCCGCGTATAATCGAGATCTATTGCAGCATCGTGCCTTATTTTCACAAAACTTCAACAAAAACGCTCACTCACCTTATCAATATCAATATCAATGGGCAAACAAGTCATTCTTCTCACATATTCAAACTCCATCTCTTCTAAGCAACAACGCATTGGCAAAGTTATCGTCGAACCGTCAGCCTAAATTTCACTCAAAATTTGACCACACGATGCGTCTCACATTCCAATGAGACTTAGTCGTAGGTTACACGCAGTCACACGCAGTCACACCCAGTCACACGCAGTCACACGCAGTCACACCCAGTCACACCCAGTCACACGCAGTCACACGCAGTCACACCCAGTCACACCCAGTCACACCCAGTCACACGCAGTCACACACACGTTGGCAATACTTCGTGTATGATCTGCGTGTTTTTCAGACAATGGAATATTGGGCCTTGTTACGCCCGCGAAAGAAATCGAGAGACTGTTGGGTGCCTGGTTAGAGTATCGAATGGCTAGAGACGGCTTGGCATTTGCAAGTAAGTATGTATGCGCCTGGCGGGGTGTGGCGCAATGTGGTGGGCGGCGAGTGTCAGCGGCAGTAGGGCTTCATTTAATAATAGTAATAACAATAATCAAATAGATGGCGAAGAATGTTCGTCTATAGCGAACAAATCTTCGAGTCAAGAGGCTTAGTCTCAACAGATCGCAGAGGAATACTGCTCTACTGAGTACAACACCCCGACTCAAAACTAGGTCGTCTACGAATGATTTGGCACCGCCACATCGGCTAAAAATAAATGGTATTTTTAAAGCACTCGCACGCACAGTAAACGTACGAAAAGAGCTTTTTGCTGTGGCTTAACCACCTCCGAAGCCGAAAAACCGGTCGTCCGGAGAGTATTGGCGCCTTTCGACGCGGCGGCACAAACAATATCGTTGTATATTTGGAAAGGATTCTGACTTAGAGGCGTTCAGTCATAATCCTGCAGACGGTAGCTTCGCACCATTGGCTTATCAGCCAAGCACATGAACCAAATGTCTGAACCTGCGGTTCCTCTCGTACTGAGCACGATTACCATAGCAACGACGTAGTCATTAGTAGGGTAAAACTAACCTGTCTCACGACGGTCTAAACCCAGCTCACGTTCCCTGTTAGTGGGTGAACAATCCAACGCTTGGTGAATTCTGCTTCACAATGATAGGAAGAGCCGACATCGAAGGATCAAAAAGCAACGTCGCTATGAACGCTTGGCTGCCACAAGCCAGTTATCCCTGTGGTAACTTTTCTGACACCTCTTGCTTAAAACTCATAAATAATCAAAAGGATCGATAGGCC
>CAXIVU010000032.1:12500-14039 GCA_964035795.1 Pterobdella sp. o SKG-2022
TTTAAATTTATTTTAAAAATAATCGAAAATAAATATATATATATATATTTATATATTTTGAGCGTTTTTAAAATGTCACAATAAAGTATTGTAACATTTAAATTTGATTTTAGTTAATTTAAAAAAAAAAACCATTACCACGTGTATGCTCATTGTTCTAGTAGGGGCGCGAACTGGTGGTTATGATAATGATCTTCGTGTGTGCACGCGTGTTGCACGGCCGCGGCGGTGATGATGATGATGATGATGATGATGATGATGATGATTTTAGTCTTATGAAAAGTCGAAATAGAAAAAATTTATAAAATTTAATTGAAAATTAAAATTAAATTTAAAATATTAATCGAAAAAGTGTGAGAAAAAAAAATTAAATAATTTAATATAAAATGATTAAATATTTAATTAAAAAAATAAATTTATTAATTAATAAATTTTAAAAAATTAATCGAAAATAATAATTTTATCATTGCAAGTCCCACGAACGCCAAGGCAAGGCAAGGCAAGGCAAGGCAAGGCGACGCGACTCGCTTTAAGAAAGAGCGTTTCTAAATTCTGAAGCGATTTATTAAAACACAACGTCTTCTACTCAGTTACTATCCTTTTCTAGGTTGTATATGTGAGTGTGCGTGATATACACGCGCTCACATATGCAGCGCTTAGGCACCGTCGCGCCATAAAAAAGTAGCGTAAGATGCGTCTAGAAAGGTGCCTATGTTGAAGGGTGAATAATGTGGTGAATAAAATGATGCCAACTCTAGAACCCCCACACGTGTGTGTACTCCATACGCAAGTACCAATGAATACAAAGGGGCATCACGAGGCGGGCGAAGAAAGGCACCATCACCACCATCACCCGTCTAGTCATGGTAAAAGTGTAAAAGTGCAAAAAAGTGCTGGACGTGATCTGGAACCTCCACGTGGTGTCCGGTGGGAAATTCTGGCTTCTCTTTTTGCAGCAGCAGCAGCAGCAGCAGCAGCAGCAAAAGAGAAAAAAAGAATTTGCAAATACCAGATCGTGAAATGGGAAGCTGCGTGAAAAGACCCACATATAAAAGTGAGTGTTGGCGTCACAAGGGCCAATAAATAAACTAGTGTGACGAACCACTACTTTAAAGCGTAAAGAAAAACACTGCCGTCGGTCTCGCCGCTCTTTCTTCCTTTGTCTCGGCGTGTGTCGGTGTCGATGCGTGGTGCATCATAAATAAGGCCAATCTTAATCGTCCTAAGTCGGCACCTTAAAAGGGCTATTGCCTGCTATTTGTCAGTTCGGCGGCGGCGGCGGCAAGGTACAGGCCACAAAACACGCCACCGCCGTCCCGTCCAAAACTGAACATTTAGGCAACAACCAGTCGTAAAATAGCTCGACGAAAGATGCGTCTAAAATCGCATCTTTCAGTCCCAAATTTCTAAATTTTTCGGCTCGCTGCCGCGAGCCGCCAGGGGAAAAGGATCACTATACTGACTTTCAAACCCGCGTCCAAAACCGGCCACTTCGTATGCAAAACGCTTCATAATTGTAAAGCGTTTTGCAAAAAAGTG
>CAXIVU010000033.1:0-20469 GCA_964035795.1 Pterobdella sp. o SKG-2022
ATTAGCAAGCCTCAAGTATTCAGAGTTGATTGCTACATTCCTCAGTATCACAGTGTCCCATGTACTTCAACAGGTTACGCAACCAATGGTTAGAATCAGAGCAGGTTATTTGGATGGATCATACTGCAGTGTAATACAATGTTAATTATGATTTGTTTTCAACTTCCCTGTCTTCCAGCCTATACTTCGGTTTTCTATTAACTAAGTCACCATTTTCGTTTCTTGTTTCCTCAGACTGTTTATTGATTTTATCTCAACAATTCGTTCTGATCGAGTGCTAATCATAGTAAATCTGAGACTCCAAAACTGCTCACTAATTTACTTGACCTACACGTCTAGATATTTTCAGTCAAATGATGAGTCGTTGCCAATACGCATTATGTGGTCATACCAGACCCGGAATGCTAAAAGAGGGAAGCAGAACTAATTTAAATCGCAGTGTAATTTGAGTAACTTAGCTTCACGAGCTTAATGAGGTTGACCAATTTATTTCATTTGTTTGCATGCAATGTGTGAACACTACCGAATCTGACCACACGCTTGATGGTTACTCAGTTCAAAAATCATGAATTAAAACGATAAGAACAGAGATCGAGATGAAAGGAAATCAGTGGTGTGAATCATTTCAAATATAATACATGAAAATGCAATTACCAAGGCCTTGATATATGTGAACCTGTATCTTCATTGAAACTGATCGACTTTGACTATTAGGGGTGTTAGTGTTAGGAACAATAGAAGCTCCAGTCTGACCAACAAAACCCAGTGCAATTTGTGATAAAGCAGTTTCCAAAGGATTATCATCGAGATCTAATCCCAATAATGAGGATTCATCGTCCAATTCAAATGATGGAGTGACAACAGTTGAACCGGACAGGACATCTTCAGTTGTACTAAGCGAAAGGGGATCGCTACCAGAAAATGTAGATCTTGGAATTAGATCAAATAGATTGCTGAAAAAGGAAATACATTTTCATTATTCATTAGGTCATGTTGTTTCATATGGAAAATAACAACATATGATTTACAGTTGAAGTTAATCGGATTTGAATTCAAAAACTTCTTTGATCAATTCATATGACAAATGATTAGTGAAGTCAGTTATGAAGGGATGAAACCATTTTTATGAGCTTAAATAATCATACCTGTAGCGAAAAAGTTCAAAAATGAACTTTTCATTTGCTAACTTTATGCTTCTTGAAAGTGATTCTGGCAATTTGAGCCAGAATTTGTTTTTCTATCCCATGGTTGTTTGGGATGAGTATTACGGCATTGACTCATCACAAAGACTTCCTATCAGTGGAAGATGGTCAAATGTAGATTACACTTGGATTCTCTATCAAAGTGAAGCGAAATTGCTGAGCAGACACAATGTTCCGGTGGATAGTTGTCAAAATTTCAATTTTTAAAGACAGCTTTCATTTCCATCAGGTTCATAGAAGACCAACAAACAAAATCAACACGTATGAACATCCACAGTTACATCTTTGAGAAAGTCATCTTCTTGCTAGCAGACTTGAATTTTGCATATCCACAAAAATGACTTGAGTGTAGGTAACGCCATAAAGTCATTCGTAACCCACATCCGCTTGAAAACACAATGTAAGCGGATATTTCGAATGAATATCTACAAGAACTAGCACATATCTTCCAATTATCAAGGTGGCAAATAAATGAAAAGTCCGGTTTACTTTGAATACAGCTTTGACAAATATAAAGCCATTTAAATGGGTTCACGTTTCACAGGGAAGTATACACAATGGAATAACGAAGCCCATTAGTTACTACGAATTCAGATAGTATCGAAGCCTTAACAACAACTTCAAGTTCGTGTGGAATTAGGAATGAAAAAGAGTAGGAAGACGCAGATAGGTTATGAATTCGTAAATTTCTGGTGGTGGAGGGAAACGTTCACAGCATCATACAAAATGGCATTTTGCCATCTGAAATTTACTTTTAGCAAGGGGTATAATATTCAAACATTCTTAAATGAATATTTAATGAGGTGTCGCCAACAAATTTCATTTCCTACATAAGCTATCGATAGTATAGCCTCAATTTGTCCCATACAAGCACAATCAGAGGTATGATGATCAGTGATATCACTGACAAATTAGACCACTGAGTCTCAAACCTACCCGGCTACATTTAGATGGAGTGAATGAGTTTGCTCAGCACTGATGATTAAAAAACGGATTGGATTGGATGCTTGTTCCTGTCGTAAAGATCTTTTCCACGTAATTTCACAAATATTTGATTAGCAATTAACTTCAGTCATCAATTATTGAATTCAACTGAGTCAGTTGTAAAATCACGATCGACCTGTTATGTATTTTTGTTCATTCCACTATACAACCGGTAAAGCTTCATAAGAATTATCGAGAGGAATTTCCTAACCTTGATTGCTTTAGTTCATATACAGTACTGTCGGAATGTCGTGCAACATACCCGATTTTCGGATTCATTCTTATCTCTAGGATACGTAATAAGCAATAATAATCTAGTTTTCTTCACACTGATATACCCATTTCATACTGAACACAATGACACTTATTAGCGATAGTAAATTGCCTTGCTATGCTAGTAACCTTAACAAACGCTTCATAACCCAATAAGCAAATATGAGCCTCAAGTGATAAGATAGAAGACAAAGGCGTAAGAGACATCAAAAAGTTTATTGAAGGGAGTAAAAATGCCTATCAAAATGTCTTTTTAATAAATTCAATAGTGACTGAACTCTGCTTTCGTTTTTACCACCTGCTCAAGCCGTTTAGGCATAGAGTCAATGGGGTTGTTCACATACTCTTATTCAATTTCATACTCAATGACGTGCGTAATGCGGTCACTTAAATCTAGTATTTCGCGATGATGGGCTAGTTTCCCTTTTAGAACTGCAAAAAAGTTTTCAATTGGATTAAGGTCCGGGCTGTAGGGAGGCAATTAGATAAACTTCAATCTTTTATCAATAAGTTTAACCATGGTCTAGGTAATAAAAGAAAGCATAAGTACAAAAAATCAGGAGAAATATGCATACCATTTTCGACACATGATAGAGTGCATTATCTTGTTTAAAGATCCCTTGTCCGATAGAATTTCTTGTGGGTTCTTTCGTGAAAAAATCATTAATTGTACTGACGAAGGTACTGCTATTCAGTATACCTTCTATTACTCTCCCTCGCATAGATTGCCCGTACCACAAAGCAAAGCAACATAATTTCTTCAATGGACGGGCACTTCTTCTCACCGGTAGTGAAGCTGAATTTGGGAACCGTGCCCCACAAATAAATTTTTGCTTTGGATCATAAAAGTTGTACGTTATCATGGCTTCATCGGCGAAGAAAACTATACACCAATAACAAACCGGACGCTCTCTCATATCCAAAGCAAATGTATAAGGTTCTCTTCTTTGTTTTGCAACTACTGTTGGTGTTGAAGTCAGTGAATGTAGCTTCAACCCGGACTCCGACATCCGATTTCTTATCAACCATCTGCCGTGTTGCAGAAAATGATCTTTCTTTATCGTAATTATTGGTCGTTTGTAATTTCGGTGATAGTAATAGTTATTAAATCATCTTACAGCTTTGAAATCTTCTGTTTGCGTCCACCTCACTTTGCTCTGTACTCTGTTTTCGCTTTGATAACCCTCCACACGGTGGTTGTGTGCACACCGCAAATCTGGGCTATCGCTAAGATGAATATGCCTTTACACAAATTCTTGATGGTTTCTCTTGTTTCTTTGTTTAAATATGTGAATTTACGTCGATTTTCCATTGTGTCCTATAACACACGGTAACAAATTAATGTGTTACCACAATATGTACTGAGCGGCAAACCTCAAGGTCGAATTCAAACATATATCCAGATGGTTTCTCTTGTGCCATGACTGCATATTCCATAAGTTAAATTTAGATAGTTTAGGAAATGTTTAGTTTTAGTAATACTAAATCTACTTCTCATTGCAACTGTTTGTCAAGACAGACAAGTTAAATTTTGACAATGAATTTCAATAGCGCTGTCCATTGGGTGACTGCGATGACACAGTTTTCAGTCCGTTGTATTCAGTTGTCCTCAAGACAAAGAAAAATCATGGAACTAACCACTGCTAATCATGAGCTTTTGAACTTTGAGCCAAAAACTGATTATGACTAATGTTTGGGTGTGATTAAGGGGTAGAGCGTAATTATTATTCCATTTCAAACTAACAGATTAGGCTAGTTTAGTGATGACTCATGCAAAGTGCCCAAAAATTATGAAACCAGTTGCGTTTTTTAAGAGAAAGTTAACAGGAGCTAGTTAAACATGAATGTTGCACGACATTCCGACAGAACTGTAGCTTCTGCTTCCTGCTTTTTCCGATTGTCCAGTGGTGTCATTATAGAGTTCATAGTTTCTGATACCTCAAAAGTGTTAGCTCTATCCCTTGAAAGTTCCTTTATTTAATTTGAATGGTTAATCAAGAAAACCTGAATTGTTCAGTTTAATTCTGACATGATTCATTGAATCACGTTGGACAGTTTGATCGGATGGCCGAATATCAATGATCACGTGATTTTCCTTCAAATGACATCAAGATTTAGTACCCCAGATAAAAAAGAGAACCTTCCCGATAACAAATAAAGAACCAATAACAGAAAGATTCCAACTCACTTACGCAAGAGAGTAAGATTGCATAGCTTAACTAATTTACAGCCTCAATGTAATTATTATCTAATCAAATTTGAATCAAAAAGAGAATGATTAAACTAACCTTGGTGTTAGACCAGGAGCAAAAACATCACGCCAAACTTCCAGTAATCTTCGATATACGCGTAAACCAGCTTTAGGACCTCGTCTGACAGCCTCAACTTTAGCCAGTAAGAAAAGCAGATTGAAATCATTAGGCCTATCTAACAGTCCCACACGTAGGGCTTTCGAAGCCTGGTCCATACGCTTTCCACCCGCAGTGTGGAGCAAAGCCAACAGACAAAGAGTATTGGAATGTATAGGCATTAACTGTAAACTCTCTTGACAAGCTGATAGAGCTTCTTCAAGACGACGTTGGGTGGCTAATTCCACACCCAAGTGATACCAAACCAAGTAATCATCTGGATCAAGTTTACTGGCACTGTAAACAAAATTAAATCAAGATGTTCGATAAAAGTTTTGAGGCTTGAAGTGAAAAAAATGATACAGTTATAAATGGATCAAAATTAACCAACTAGAGAGGTTCGACAACAGTAATGCCAGTAACAGTGCAAAAAATTAGCTGGGGCAATGTGACAATATGTCATGAAAAGTGGGTGGGTGATGAAATAAAGGTTTTGTGGGGTGATCAACGAGATATTTATTCTGATTTTTGTTAAGCTGACCATTATGATGTTTCGCGTGTCTAATTCAAATTAATACGACTAAGCTGATAGATTAGGTACGAAAATTTGCAAATCGACAAAATAAAGAGGTAAGACTTTTGAAGTGGCCACATTTACTACAGTTTCGTATTTTTAGGAAATGTGGTCCAGTATATGACTTTTCCTGGAAACAATACATAGCCTACCTGACAACAACCTAATCATAGAGAACTGAATGTGAATATTGAACATGAGGTATGAGAAGAAGAAATTTAAAAGTCCCATTTGATATTTTAAGATAACGCCTAATTTACAAGTCACTGCAAATGAAGTTTCTCATGATCACGATAACTGAGATTCAGTATTCGGAATACAATACCTGCAGTGGGTATCCAGTAAAATTGTACCGGAGAAGGAAGATCCTCTTCAACAAATACGTGCAAAAAATAAGATTTCAACGGATCAAACAAGATAATTCACGATAGTTCTAATCACCCGAGGCCAAAAGTGATGGTCTATTACCAAGACTGATGCGTGCCAATATTACTAACATATGAAGGTGAAATTCAAACAGGTAATCTTAGTGGTTTTCAATGTTCACAGACATTTCTGTGTCGAAAGAATTATTATTACAATACTTGTTAGATTTATAGGCAATAAAAAACACTAATGGTAACTAACTGGATTCAAAAATGTCACAGTTATACATGATATCTTTAAAAAACGTCTGACATGATTTTCTGAATAATTCATCCTAAAATTAGATAATGTGAAAAACCCTAAATAATTTTCTTCGGCTGAAAATGTAAATAAGCATCCACATTGGAAGAGTATCGACGTCCCCTATTAATTTGTATTGATCACTCTGGTCCTCAGCTTTAATAACAGAAAATAACGTATTTTCAATTAGAAATTCATCATTAATCAGTAAAGTTGAAAGCCGAAAACTGGCTGGAGCACAAAATATTTGAGAAAATAGCGTAATTGTACAATAGACCGCACAGAAATAATTCAATTGATACACTGTTCGTATAGCATTCTAATGGGCTACAACAGTGACATGTCCGTAATATTTTCCTGGTATCGTTATATAACATTCACACATATGTATACATCGACAAAAAAGAGGCTTTATAAAGGCAAATTCATCACTGAATGAGTTCACACAATTCACAAAAGCTAACCATTTCTTTACAGATATGCGAAAAAACAAACAAGAAACTTGCATGGTATATTCATTAACAGCGCGATTTTGTAGGTCAACTTTTTTCTCAATTGTGCGGCATGATCTCGCCATAAGTGACCAACCCCAGCCCAACATTAAATGAGCTCGAGCACACAGAATGGTTTCTTTTTGTGTCTTGGCAACCTGCAGAGGAGTAAACAATGGAATAATTATAACTACATCACAATAGACGATCATTATTGTTTTAGATTCTCATCATCATTATCATCATCACATTCAGCTGCACGCATTACTGCATTACTGCCATCCAACCATGATATACTTGCAAGATTAGTAAAGTGAATATTGCATGGGAAAAAATTTTAAGTAGACAAGAAGCAAGCAGCAACTTGTAAAGTATGGATTTCATGGAAATGAGTTAGCGTCCGCGAAACGTCGAAAAAGTGAACAAACTAACTAATTCTGCTTGTGTTTTCCAATTTTCCACTCACGTGAATGATCGCAAGTACATCACTTAATGATGAATGAACTTAGGTTATATTGTTTAACTTCTTAATCTGAATCTTATTTACACGCTAATTAGGGGTTGCAACCTATATTATTGACAAAATACATGTACAAGCATATCTTGGATTAAACTAAAGAATGTCCATAATGAAAAGCCAATTCTGAATGTTAACCAAGATTGACTAGAACACAGCTTACATCTCGTCCGCGAGAAGCAAGATCCATTCCTTCTTCAACAAGACCAAGATGTCCTAGACACAAAGAACTGGAGAGTAGATAGACGGAGATTTTAGTTGAATTAATCCGCAAACATTCCCGGAGCACCAAATACGCACGATAATACTAAAATACAAGAAAACTGACGATTAGGTTTTCTTATGAACTAACTAAACCGAGGGTTCAGAAAATATTACATAAACACATCCGTTAAATGTTCACTCTTGTTTCAACTTTTGCACAATTTTGTGCTTGGTACCTCGTCTACACATATTGGTGTAATATACTTATACGTGTTGACAAACAAAATAAAACTATCAGAAACAGGATATGAAGCCAGAACTTTCCACATTCATACAGATGCTCCACTATTCGTGATACTGTGGTAAAACGATAATTTGAATGCGTGCAATAATTAACAATAGCACATGAAGTAATTATGCAGAAACATTTGAGGCCCTTAGCGATAATTCATTATACATTAATTGATAGCTTGAAGAATTATCATTGCAAGCCGCGAATAATCCTATCAGATGTATAGAAAATAAAGCAGACACGCCGAGAGGCAATTGTACCAGCAGCCACTTTGCAAGTAGAAAAGTAATATGATGACATTGAATTTACTGTGCGGTCTTAGCGCTGAAACATTTAGTTCCAGAATTAAAACTTGACTTCGGGCATCAGGGGAATTTCATAACATCAATGGTACTATCAGTAGCATTTAAAGAAAAAGACCGTAATCTATTGGTGTTTCAAAAGTAAATAATTATTCCCTGAGTGTGATATGTTCATCGTGAAATGTTTGCTAAAATCACGAAGTATATCACAAACATTTTAATATGCGTGACAGGCCTTAATAAACGAATCACATATCAAAGATTTCAAAAGTAATCACATAAAAGGGGAATAGAATAGGCATGGAGACTCACTTTCTGTGCATTGATCAAGGACAAAGCAAACTGATACCAGATATGGAATTCTCGATATGAAAATTTCAAAGCTTTTTCCAAAGTCTAAAATATATGCAGGATAATGGTTTTCTAGACATTTCAAAAAATTATTTATTAGTATAAATTTTGACTAATAAATTCAGTGAAAAGATTCAATCATGTTATCACCCGATGTGGTGAGCGTGACAGAGACAACACAACTTTAAAACCCGCGAATGAGCTCAGCCCTAGATAAGGAAATCCAACTTATCTGCTAAACTACTTTTGACGAGTTACTGTGGATCAAATTCAAGCAACGATGACATAATCATAATGTAAACCATATTACTGAGCAAGGTATGTAAAACTAGAGGTTGACATTGTGGTTCACGTAAAATATGAAAGAGTTTAGGTGGATCATTACATATGAAGTTACGTTGGTTACGTTCGACTATCTCGCAGGCGTACAACATATCATTGCGATCTCGTCAACTCAAAGTTGTGAATAATTGATAAGTTGGTAAACAACTGTAGTAACAATTCATTCTTATTTTAATAAAGGCTTAGAAAGTAGAGATAATTTTCGATTGTGTACACAGTCAGTCTTAGACTGTAATTTACCTAGGCAATATTCAAGACTAACATCCATGTTGAATCACGAATATGTGATTATGCATTGAATATCCAAATTATTAGTGTTAATTATTGCAATATTATACTGTTCTGTCATGGATTTCGATGGATGTTTATTTGAATTGAAAAAAAACAGCCAAGCTGGTTAAAACTCACACAGCTCATAACAAGTGACTTTTCGATTTCGCTAGGAATTAACAAGTATTATACTTTTAATGTGAATAAATTCGACCTAGCGCCGAATTTGTTCCTATAAACACACACACACACACACACACGGTAGAATGCCAGAAATGGTTCGAGTTAGGTCATGTAATGAACCAAGTAGCATTGATTTTTATCTTTTTGAGTTGAAGTTGATAACTAAGGTAACCTTAAGCATTACGATAAAATGAGTGTTTTACACTTTTGGCAATAGTGTCACAAACTGAAATTAAAACATGTATTCCTTGCGATAACACCCAAAGGTTTGAATTTGATTATTTTCCGCTGACGAAGATTCTCTCAGTGAAATTTGAAGTAAACTTCATTTTAAGGGTTGTTTACACGAATATAGGACAACAAATTCTCCAATGAGCTTATAGAAAACTTACTTTGGACAAAAAATCGAAATGACCAACCCTGGTCAAAGCAATAGCCAGAAGATCATAAACTGCAACCGTATTGTTGAAAGATCGCATAATTTGAGCTTCCGATGTCTCAGATGGTCGATTAAGAATGACATCTTGACTTGCCTGAAAATATATGAAAATTATGAGACGAGTGTCATAAATGGGGCAATGTAGAACTAAAAACAAAACAAAAATCACCCCATAAACATGTTTACTGTGAAGTTTAATTGACAGGTAAAATAAACAGAGAATATGTAAACATTCCTTACAATGTGAAAAATAATTGTTTAGTCGACCAGCTTTCAGACATAAGTTCCCTATCATGAGTTCAAAAATTGTATTTAGCATATTGATCTTACACTGGCTTTCACCTAAGTGAAAAATATATCACCTACCGTAGCACATAAGCTGGAAACATGTGGAAACGTCACAAACCCTTCTTTGTTATACGTGGTGTAAATATACGATGGAAATGGCGTAAGTGGATAGGGAAGCGCTTCTTTAAACACCTCTCATTTGGAGTAATTGTGGTAACTTTGTCGTTATAACTTTAGACTGGACAGTACGTAACTCCGACTTAATTTCGTAAAAAATTATGGAATATCCTTGTTCGTTTCCTACATGATAACAGGCATCAATATAATTTTTTTTCAAGCTTGCACTAATTTCAGTTAGGAATATACTGAAACGGTGTTATCTCCGAATTAATTTGAAAAAAAAGAAACGAACTGCAAGATATCATGCACATGACGTATTGTTCAATCTCCCCAGTTGTTATACAGTGAAATTGAAATAATTAACTGGATAAATATGTATAAGTTGGTAGATGCTTAAATGTGCTAGATACGAAAATATACACTATCGAATAGCAACCGAAGAGATAGAACCAAATATCACGCGCATGATATCTTGCAGTTCGTTTCTTTTATTTTTCAAATTAAAGGATATACGTCAACCATTGGTGGAGAATATGCACAAAGATCGGGAATCTCCTTTTAACGGGGACGGGAAGTAAACTGACAGGTGGAGTAAATGTGTTTTTTCTTCGTCGTTAATGACCGACAAAATTCAATGTTTCGGCTTTTTATTCATCCCATGTTGAGCAATATGTTAATACATACTATCTGTAAGCAAAGTTCTACATTTTATGACAACACAAAATCTCACCATGTCGAAACAAAACACAAACAGTTATGAATGAAAATCGATAGATCAAACTATTATGTAACACAAGGTAAGCCTATAATCGATACCCCCGAGTACACGACGGTCTCATTGTTCATCTACTTGCATGAAAAGTCAAAGTATAGCATCCAGTGAGTAGAAAAGAGTCATATCAGTAACCATTGATGAAACCAACACACCTACATCCGATTACCGGTAATTGTGTAGCAGTGACCAAATAAGTTAGAATTCGTATATCCAGCATTAAAGCTAGAATTACAAACAATACAAGGTTGCAAATCTCCGGGGGACCCAAAAAAGCTAATTAAACGCTCAACATTACCAACAAGCAGCATTGTGACTACTGCTGCCACACAAAAGGATGAAAGTATATAAAAATAGGTTGAACTAAGTGTGGAGGTGGGTGGAATCAAGAATTACCCGAAAACTATAGTCCTTGGTGGGAAATGACAGCAACTTTTCCATTCTCGATTTCTTAGCGCACGTCTAACTTAATTGGTGTATCGTTTTGACCCTAATGAATTTGAACATAACGTACAACTCCTCATTTTCACTTGCTGTTTTAGACATTCACCCAAAAACAGACTTATTCATTCCATGAATTACTTACTAGGGGTTTGAAACACAAGTTCAATGAACTGCAAAAAGTGAGTTATCAAATAAGTGATTTTGATTCATAAACATTACTTTTCAGAATTGTTAGAGTAACATTCAAAGCTAATAACGAATTATTTAACTGATTATAAAAACAGAGAAAAGTATCCCGATAAACGGGAAAGTAAAGCTATCAAAATGAACGCATTTGACAATACATCTCGATCGATTAACATGGACATGGTCCCGTACTTTAACCGATGGCACAAGAAAATGACAAAACCTTCGATTACTAATATTTTGGAGTGCACCTAACATGTGCAACTATAACAAGTGTTCAGTGATCAAGTTTAAAAAATACATTGACTTTTGAGTGGATATTGAATAATCCATGATGCATTGTGTACCAAGTCCAAAGTTGGCATCACACGCGAACAGTCCAAACGCTCAATTTGGTAAATTTAGGTTGAAATTCATTCAAATATTCTTGAACTACACAATTTTCTGAATCTGATACTGAGTTTAGTCACCCCAGTGTAGTGATAACTATCACAAAGCAAACAAGCAGTAAACGGATTTTCAAATACCACAGTTTGTGTCGGGACCTAAGGTGCTCATGCATACGAAATGAGCAAAAGTGCTGAAGAATTTATTCTTGGGTGGAAATCTGCGATCTAAACAAAATAACAAAACCAATAATACAAGACTGGTAGTGAGCCTTCAGACACACATTGCCAACTATGTTCACAACGAAATTGAATGAACAGCAATAAGAGTTAGGCGTGGAAATTATGAATTGTCAGGCAAAAATTTAATGAGTTACATATCAAATAAACATTTTGTCTACTCATTTACTATTTGCAGTGATTCATTCACAATACACGTATTTAAAGAACTGATAAAAACATGTTATAGGAAGTGAAATCGAAGTATTCCACCGATCAATTATATCGTAGTTGATCATGTGCTGCAATCACTAAACTTTTTTTCAAGGTTGTATACTTTCTAGGTTGACATGGTTTTCTTCTTGACAATCTTTATACTCCTTCATTATGACTGCAAAAGCTCACTACTTTTGTAGTTTTGCTCCCAATTTGTAATGGATACAATTGAATCCCACTCAGTAAGTTCGGAATGAGATCAATGAAGGATAACCCATAATCATATCGTAGGTGAACGAAACAGTTGATCTCTATTGGAGTCATTCCAAAATCCATGGTGAGAGAGACAGTAAATCACATCAATAGTAGAAAAATGATTTATCCATTTCCATTGTTCACAATTACAAATAACATAACTGGAAATTGCCGCTAAATAAAGTATTATAATCATGAGTTTATTATTTATGCAATGATGGAAGGATGATTCTACAGAGGTATAACTAAATTACTTCATCCAATGGGTTTACTTCACCTATACAGAACAACATACGACAGCAGAATTTAGAAATACATTTGGGTTGTTTAGGGTTTAATATTAGAATTTCTGCTAGCAAGTGTAAAATCGGATTAACCAACAACAGAATTTGATTTACAACCAAAGTAATACAGGAGCATACTAACTGCTCAGATGGAAAACGTGGAGATGAATAAATTATATTAGCAAATAATAAACTGCATCGTTTAAACGTCTTCTTTCTCAAAAAGACGCAACCTATGAAGTGCTTTGCTTGGTTCCCTGAAAAACTCCTTCCGAGCTCAACTGTCCTCTTTTGACGCTTTCTACTTTACAAGGTATCAGTCGAATATACATGATAAACAAGCGCAACAGTTACTGTAGTTCAGGAATGACAACAAACTCACGATATGCTCCGATATTAACAACATCAATATGGCTTCTTGTAAACGATTTTCCGGAATGAAGCGATTCACAGGATAACGATGTGGTACAGGATGACCATCCTTAAGAATGAATTAAGAGACAAAAATGTAATCTGAATACAAAGATAAATCATAAGTGATAAAACTGGCCTATTATTAACGACAATAACAAGAACAGCGACATGTTTACAGTGCCAATTATTATATACCATTTTACTAATATGAGTTTTAATTGGAAATATTGGCAACATGTTTATTATGTACAAAAAGAGTGGGCATTTGATGACATGACATTCTATCCACAGAAGAATGTAACTTGAAAAAATTCAGACATTTTATGCAAAACACATCACTCAATGAATAAATGAATCTGTACAATGGAAGTGCGTTCTGCAATCACAAATAATACAATGTGATAAAATTTAACAATTTAACAGATGTTTCAGCTGAAATACTATGGTTAGCAGATGAATGCTATTCTATGATAAAATATTGCTTAATTCAAAGAAGTAATCATCCCTTGCTCTATCATGACCACATTTTGTGAATACGGAAAATATGCTATCAGAATACCCAAGCAGGGAAAATCGATATTAGGGCACACAAAACCCTCTGACAGTCTTGAATTTGGTCGAATGCTGCGAGCTTGTATATTGATGTAGTGTGAAGTAACTTGTCAAGTGCCGCTCATAGTCAAAATAGTTCCACCGGCCAAGGTGAATAAAAACAAACACAGAACGTTCGTTCGGATCTTTTAAGGCCAAGCTTAGCGGCATTACCAGTTTTTTAGCCCAGAAAGTCCACCAATTCAGTTAATCCCGACTTAACTGGTCGACTTGAGAAAAATGGACGCGTGAGTTTTTACATGTTTATCGGTAGAAATAACATATTTTTGAGAGCAAAAGAGGGGCACAGCTCCTCTGAACATTCACGTTCGATCAGGATGCCATAGATGAAGATTACCTCATCCTAATTCCAAGAAGCTTGACTCAATGAGTATCTCACAGATGTGTTCCAAAAGCGATCATTTCTTTCCTCACCGTAATTATAATGCGAAATCTTATGAGGTGCATCATAAATGAACCATACAACCGAGAATATGATTAAAATGCCAAATTAAATGTTTTCAACCAATTAAGAGAGAGAGAAGGGATGTCCACTGTATAAGGGTTGATAGCCTATAGTGAAAACTAGGGGGGCAAATAAAAATTAGTTCGCATAGCAAGAAAGAATAAAAATCCTGTAAACACTATTTAGAGGCAAACGACTAACGAACTCTGAAAATACCCATTATTTGTTTCACAAAACCAGCAGACATTGCTATGCATACAGTGAAAATCAATGACTGTAAGTAATATGTGTTCAATGTATTTCAAACCAAAGATGTCCGTAAATTTATGACCAAACTACAAGGTGACCTTTTCATCGTATCAGAGAACACTGTCCGAGTTATTCACGCAAGTCTGTCCAAAATATCAACAGTTCAATAGCTAAGAGTATTCTTAATGATTATTCACTGCCAGTTAGAGATGTTCCACTAAACGGCACAAATATATCAAAAAACCGCTCAATCTACTGGTTCTGTTACTATAAGTAAAAATTCATTCGAGATTCGAAATTGAATCCTTATCACCGATTCCTAATTCGAAATGACATGTAATCACTTTTTAACAAAATATCACTGACCACAAAGATTTTGTCTGGGTCTTTCAAGCTTTCGCCATCACAGTTACAAAATATAATTCCAAACTATAAATTATGAACAGAGATATTAGTAACTTGAAGCATTATAACTAGGTTTGAAGTTCTGTAATGGTAATCGTAAGCTCGGTAGTAGGACTCAGTTCGAAAATTCGATTTCCTAAAAATCGGACCCAGCATTTAGGTCAGAATTAAAACTCGCTGAATTGAAAATCACCCTAATTAACAGCTATTTCAATACGATTCGTGTATTCAAGCATGCCGAAGAATTTTATCGAAGTCTCATCGTGATTAATCGTTATATGCTTTTATATTTGTATGTGAATGTGGGTTCACAGATGAACTAGACCACGCGAAATGACATGAACTCGAATCATTCTGTGCATTTCGTTGTTTTGACTTTTCATGAATTTATCAGGGGAAAAATCTAAAAAAGAGCTGGTTATTTTAGGATTAGATAGGGGCTCTGGTGTGGTGGGCAGAGATGACTTTATCGATAAGATATTCTGTAAGATAGCACAAAAATTCAGAAACTGACAGATACTCGAGATATGGTAGAGAAGGTGGAACACCAGTTAACATCCCTGGTTCAAGTTATCAAGCAGCACTATCCCATGCCTTTACGGTTTACCAACGATACATAAACAGAATGTACCCCTTCGACTTGTATTAGGTATGTCCAAATTACATCATCACATCGCTAAATGGTTAGCTAAATTGTTAGAGCCAATTGGCCGCAGCACAGCCAAATACAACCTAAAAGATGCTGAAGATTTGAACCTGAAAAATGGATTTATGTTATGGCAAGATATCGGCTACTTTTTTCTCAAGTTTCTTTGTTAGTAACAGTGAATTATATCAGTGATTTAATTAACCCTGATCACATTAACATCGGAATATCATCTGACTTTCTTAAAGAATTGATATTTCATTATACTATGAATGTTCAGTTTTTGTTTAATAATGAATGATATAGGCCTATTAACGGAGTAGCTATGGTATACTCTGTTGGTCCAATTCTAGCAAATACCTTCATGGTCAAATTAAAAAAAGGGTCTCTTGAAAAATGACGGGAGGCTCGAATATTCACTATTGTTAAATTGATGACAAATTCACAGTACGTGATTCATTAACAACAACAATACAAATATGGCAAACAAAAGAGTTTACTTTTGGAAAGAAACTAGATCGGTCTATTCCATTTTTAGATGTTTCACTAGAAAGAGAACCAGAAACGACCATAAAATGAAAGGCAGTTGAAATGATCAGTATACTAATCACAATAGCTTTGAAATCATTAGGTAAACAGGTAATTTTGTCAAAACAGTGTTCAACTGAGCATGAGTAAATCTGTAAATAGCTATATCCTGGCACATTTACTCGATACGGATCATAAAGTAGATTCGTAAAAAGCATTCAAAATTTAGCTAAGAGTACCACATAGCATCCTACAAACAGTTCGATTCCGACTTCTGTGTACAGCAGAACCCATAGTTACAGATCACATCAAACCTAATCTGTGCATTCATAAGAACATGTCCATGCTGTTGCTATACCATAACCAATGATCCAAAGAACACTGGGGGCAGTTGAAAGTTTGTGATAGTTTTTGCATTTTTGCTTTGTTTGATCAATTTCTTTCACCTCATAATGTACTCAATTTACACAATTTATCTTAGCGATTGATTTGTTGACCTTCAATCTGAAGCAAATTATTTACTGAACACTCAAACTGATGTTATCTAAAACATGTAAATTTGTTCATTCGATCACCGTAACGGCCTGGAGAAGAAGGTATTGAGAAGCTTGCTTCATCAGATGCGTTTTTCGGATAAATTATATTTATCCGATCAAATTTCAAATAGCCCACAAAATCACATGACCATTAGTAACAAATAGAAACTTTACCTTCTGGATATTTTATTTTCTGCTTAAAGAAAGAAGTGCTCCATCATCAACCGTGTCTGAGATTACCTATACTAATGAAGAATCCATTTTATCATCGGACGGAAATAAATGAAGATATATGGTATAACAATGAAGATAAACCATATCTAAACCATCAATACGAAAACAATATTTTTCAATAACTTTTTGTTGGTAGCTATTTTGAATCCAAATGAATAGATAAATACGATCCAGATAATCATACAATGAACACCGACTAGCTTATTAATCGAAGTTAGCTCAATATAGAATTCACTCAGGATAACTATTTCCCAAAGATTGGTAGAAAATTGATCAGTTAAGATACACCGACGTGAAATAACAACAAGACAAATAGGTTATACAGATTCCATTGTATCAGTGTTCGCGTGGACGCGAATATCCTATAAAACATTCCTTAGGATACAATGAAAAGTGTACCACGAAATGGAAGGGTCGAAAACTTATAACATCCTATGGTATCATATTACAAGATCGGTCGACAGAATATTGATACTCAAAGAAAGTACATTCAAAGAAATACGATATTGATAGAAACGCTAAGAAAAACATTTAATTTTCTTTAATTCACAATACCTCTGGTTTGTAATCAGATGATGCATCCCATTTCAGGTAAGATGCATCCGATACACCTCTTAGAAGGAGTTCAGCAAATTTACGAGCCAGTGTCTGCCTTAAGGATTTGCTTGCTGGAACTTCAGTGTATCTGAGCAGCATACGATATTTCCATATTGATTCTGAAATACTTCTAAAATATAATAAGATAAAGTGACAGTTGAAACCAATGCTTTAAACATCTTGACATGAGGTAAATAAAAAAGCTAATATTTTTTTGTATCATGCCTATCAAAGAATATTATGATACTTTCATATCCTATTATCATATTGAAAAGCACGCATTCATGTTGAATGTCGTAAGAATGACACGATGACAAACGGAAAACTTTACGAGTACAGTTGAAATCACATAACCCGAACAATTCGGTGAGACTTGACTTGTACGCTAACCTCTATATGAATAATTTCCTTAAAACTAGCGAGATGTTTTTCGCAATCAAAAACTGTAATAACGACAGAAACATCATTTAGGCTGCGATTTTCGGTTATATACAGGCTGCTCAACTCTGCGAAGCTACTTATCTAGCACACTGGAGAGATTATTTTGGGCATATTTCCAAAATTTATAAAATTTTTTATAATTACAAATCCAGAAAAACAGAAAATCAGAAACCGCCCATTGATTATGAAAAGCCATAAATATCGAATACTGCTATATTTGATTTGCAGTAAACAGCAAAGAAATTTATCACAATAAATATAGAAAAGATAAGTAGTTGACGATAGATATGAGCGACCAATTGTGCATGTTAGAGGAATAAAAGGTGAATTCAAAGAAAAAACACTAATTAGGACATGGAAAATTGTAAGACAGCAAGTTTTTATTCAGGAAAATTGAAAAAAAGTTTAGCATTATTTTAAGTTTGTTGTTTTCTATATTCGATTGCCAAATTTTAAAAAATCATTTGGCACTTATCCCAGCCGAATAAATCAGAAGCCAATTAATTACAGCAGAACGTCTATTCAGTACAGTCAATCGAAGATAGAAAATGTTGAAAAATCGAGTTTATTTCATAGGGTGAATATTAGACGCATAAGTATGAACTGGCGAATGGGAAGCTAGTCCCTAATATTGGCTAATGATACAACGGTACGTTCTCTAGTCAACCAGAGACTTAAAATAGGTCAATTTCATCGATATTCGACCAAGTTCCAGGTTATTTCATGATTAATACAAGTTAACTGACTGATGGAAAAGAAGCTTGGGGAGCAATTAGGTGTTTAGGATTGATTTGATGATTCTAAAACAACAATTAAGCGTCATTCCACTTAATTCAATCAGAGCTATAAACTAAAATGAAGCGGTGATTCACAAGCGTAATCCTTAAAAATCCATCTAATTACATCAAATTGAACAACTTTGAAATTTGGAAAGCAAAGAGGCTTTCCTGTTATTATACTTATTCTCATTTCATTTTTCAGCTAACTTGATTTTTCTCTTCTTCACCAGCCCAGAAGAACCTTGAATATTTTTCACAGCCGTTAGTTGATGATTCCTTAAGTAACACCGATGCTTTCAATTTTGAGAATTCATTGTCAGATATTTTCAGTTGTAAACTGTTTTCACCCCTCCCCCCCTCATATAATTTCCATTTAACTAACACTGCAACCGTCACTTCTGGGACTGGCCCTTGTCATGGTGTGACGGCTTGCGTACCTCCATGACCCACTGGGCTAAACTGGGTGAAATTTTCATCAATTTCCACAGAGTTTCTCTTACCAGAAAGGCTAGTGATTAGAGATCAGACTAAGTACAGTCCGCTGGTCCTCCAAGTTGAAGGAAGCTGCTGCCTTGCAGGTGGGTTTTTGAGTCAAACGCTTTGATTGAGAACCCTAATCGTTCTCCCGTCTAGGGGTGGGCACCCTGGCAGTATCCCGCCCACTTACAACCATGAATTCTACAACCAACAAAAATGCTATGCTCCATCGGTCGTCGCGCAGGTTAAACAGGCCCGCGTTATCCGTTCCCGTGGGCAAGGCGGATGGCGAGAAGTTAGCGACTGCTCACACCTACACCTACACTCTCACAAATCTCTATCCTCTCCACACCAACCTCATTCAAACACTCCTACTTTCCTGCTCTTTCTTTTCAACTTCCATTTCTCGAACAACACAGGCCCATACTTCACCGGTTCCACCCGTATCGCTCGCCTAAACAGACGCACCGTCATCACCTCTCGTGATCCCAAGAAGAACCATCAATAACGGGGCCTTCAACGTGCGTAATTTGGCGCAAATCGGTCAGCAAGCGAGTCTAGCGATTACTCTTAGCTCACTGAATGTAGATATTTGCTGCGTTTCAGAGACACGGATTCAAGATTCACCTGCCGTTCTACAACTTCCTTGTCCCAACTCAGATAATAAGTATTTCCTTAGACTATCAGGTGATGACGCTGCAGCGGCTGGTGGTTGCGCAGATGTCGGCTTTGCCCTAAGCAGTAGAGCACATAAAGCACTTATTGATTGAATCCCAGTCAACAGTCGTATGTGTGCTGCTCGCTTCTCTAGCTCCGCAAAAGGTGGTCGCAACCACTCGCAAAAAAGAACTATTTTTCGTTGTGTCACTTTATGCCTCAACGAATTGCAGTGATCACTCCGCTAAAGATGAGTTTTATGACAACTTGAACCGTCTGTTAAACATGAAAAACCATCAGATATTGTAATAGTAGCGGGAGACTACAATGCACAAGTGGGTAAGCTGACAACGCACGAACTAGATCTAGGTGGTCGTTTTGCATTGGGTTCCCAACGTACGGACAATAGAGACCAATTGCTCCACACATGGACTTTTCCTTGCAAACACTGACTTCAAGCAAAAAATACACTGCGCAACATGGAGATCACCAAATCCAGATCATCCATGGATTCAACTCGATCATATAGCGATCAGTCGCACTTGGCGGGGATGTATCAAAGATTGTCGTTCTTATTGGAGTACTGCCTTAGATAGTGACCACACACTGGTGCTACCTCGCTTTATTTTACGATTCAGTTGCTTAAAAGCCCGGATAAAGCCAACACTTGCTACTTACAAACTAAGTGATCCCGAAATGCAGTCTAAGTATCGGGCAAAGCTCGACGAAAAGCTTTCTCTAAGTCCGTCCGCAGATTTTGATGTCCAATGGGGCTACATTCAAAATGTCCTGTATTCGTCGGCAGAACAAACGTGTGGATCCTCGGTCAGGGAATGAGACC
>CAXIVU010000034.1:0-11179 GCA_964035795.1 Pterobdella sp. o SKG-2022
CTGTCGTTGTTGTCATAATAACAGTTGTTGTTTGCGTTGATGTTGCAATCGTTGTCGAAACTGTTGTAGCTGTAGCCAATGAAGTTGTTGTTACAGTTATTGTAGTTGGCGTTGTTGTTTCTACAGTAGTAACTGTTGGCGTAGATTTAGACAACATTTCTGTCGTTGTTGTCATAATAACAGTTGTTGTTTGCGTTGATGTTGCAATCGTTGTCGAAACTGTTGTAGCTGTAGCCAATGAAGTTGTTGTTACAGTTATTGTAGTTGGCGTTGTTGTTTCTACAGTAGTAACTGTTGGCGTAGATTTAGACAACATTTCTGTCGTTGTTGTCATAATAACAGTTGTTGTTTGCGTTGATGTTGCAATCGTTGTCGAAACTGTTGTAGCTGTAGCCAATGAAGTTGTTGTTACAGTTATTGTAGTTGGCGTTGTTGTTTCTACAGTAGTAACTGTTGGCGTAGATTTAGACAACATTTCTGTCGTTGTTGTCATAATAACAGTTGTTGTTTGCGTTGATGTTGCAATCGTTGTCGAAACTGTTGTAGCTGTAGCCAATGAAGTTGTTGTTACAGTTATTGTAGTTGGCGTTGTTGTTTCTACAGTAGTAACTGTTGGCGTAGATTTAGACAACATTTCTGTCGTTGTTGTCATAATAACAGTTGTTGTTTGCGTTGATGTTGCAATCGTTGTCGAAACTGTTGTAGCTGTAGCCAATGAAGTTGTTGTTACAGTTATTGTAGTTGGCGTTGTTGTTTCTACAGTAGTAACTGTTGGCGTAGATTTAGACAACATTTCTGTCGTTGTTGTCATAATAACAGTTGTTGTTTGCGTTGATGTTGCAATCGTTGTCGAAACTGTTGTAGCTGTAGCCAATGAAGTTGTTGTTACAGTTATTGTAGTTGGCGTTGTTGTTTCTACAGTAGTAACTGTTGGCGTAGATTTAGACAACATTTCTGTCGTTGTTGTCATAATAACAGTTGTTGTTTGCGTTGATGTTGCAATCGTTGTCGAAACTGTTGTAGCTGTAGCCAATGAAGTTGTTGTTACAGTTATTGTAGTTGGCGTTGTTGTTTCTACAGTAGTAACTGTTGGCGTAGATTTAGACAACATTTCTGTCGTTGTTGTCATAATAACAGTTGTTGTTTGCGTTGATGTTGCAATCGTTGTCGAAACTGTTGTAGCTGTAGCCAATGAAGTTGTTGTTACAGTTATTGTAGTTGGCGTTGTTGTTTCTACAGTAGTAACTGTTGGCGTAGATTTAGACAACATTTCTGTCGTTGTTGTCATAATAACAGTTGTTGTTTGCGTTGATGTTGCAATCGTTGTCGAAACTGTTGTAGCTGTAGCCAATGAAGTTGTTGTTACAGTTATTGTAGTTGGCGTTGTTGTTTCTACAGTAGTAACTGTTGGCGTAGATTTAGACAACATTTCTGTCGTTGTTGTCATAATAACAGTTGTTGTTTGCGTTGATGTTGCAATCGTTGTCGAAACTGTTGTAGCTGTAGCCAATGAAGTTGTTGTTACAGTTATTGTAGTTGGCGTTGTTGTTTCTACAGTAGTAACTGTTGGCGTAGATTTAGACAACATTTCTGTCGTTGTTGTCATAATAACAGTTGTTGTTTGCGTTGATGTTGCAATCGTTGTCGAAACTGTTGTAGCTGTAGCCAATGAAGTTGTTGTTACAGTTATTGTAGTTGGCGTTGTTGTTTCTACAGTAGTAACTGTTGGCGTAGATTTAGACAACATTTCTGTCGTTGTTGTCATAATAACAGTTGTTGTTTGCGTTGATGTTGCAATCGTTGTCGAAACTGTTGTAGCTGTAGCCAATGAAGTTGTTGTTACAGTTATTGTAGTTGGCGTTGTTGTTTCTACAGTAGTAACTGTTGGCGTAGATTTAGACAACATTTCTGTCGTTGTTGTCATAATAACAGTTGTTGTTTGCGTTGATGTTGCAATCGTTGTCGAAACTGTTGTAGCTGTAGCCAATGAAGTTGTTGTTACAGTTATTGTAGTTGGCGTTGTTGTTTCTACAGTAGTAACTGTTGGCGTAGATTCAGACAACATTTCTGTCGTTGTTGTCATAATAACAGTTGTTGTTTGCGTTGATGTTGCAATCGTTGTCGAAACTGTTGTAGCTGTAGCCAATGAAGTTGTTGTTACAGTTATTGTAGTTGGCGTTGTTGTTTCTACAGTAGTAACTGTTGGCGTAGATTTAGACAACATTTCTGTCGTTGTTGTCATAATAACAGTTGTTGTTTGCGTTGATGTTGCAATCGTTGTCGAAACTGTTGTAGCTGTAGCCAATGAAGTTGTTGTTACAGTTATTGTAGTTGGCGTTGTTGTTTCTACAGTAGTAACTGTTGGCGTAGATTTAGACAACATTTCTATCGTTGTTGTCATAATAACAGTTGTTGTTTGCGTTGATGTTGCAATCGTTGTCGAAACTGTTGTAGCTGTAGCCAATGAAGTTGTTGTTACAGTTATTGTAGTTGGCGTTGTTGTTTCTACAGTAGTAACTGTTGGCGTAGATTTAGACAACATTTCTGTCGTTGTTGTCATAATAACAGTTGTTGTTTGCGTTGATGTTGCAATCGTTGTCGAAACTGTTGTAGCTGTAGCCAATGAAGTTGTTGTTACAGAAATTGTAGTTGGCGTTGTTGTTTCTACAGTAGTAACTGTTGGCGTAGATTTAGACAACATTTCTGTCGTTGTTGTCATAATAACAGTTGTTGTTTGCGTTGATGTTGCAATCGTTGTCGAAACTGTTGTAGCTGTAGCCAATGAAGTTGTTGTTACAGTTATTGTAGTTGGCGTTGTTGTTTCTACAGTAGTAACTGTTGGCGTAGATTTAGACAACATTTCTGTCGTTGTTGTCATAATAACAGTTGTTGTTTGCGTTGATGTTGCAATCGTTGTCGAAACTGTTGTAGCTGTAGCCAATGAAGTTGTTGTTACAGTTATTGTAGTTGGCGTTGTTGTTTCTACAGTAGTAACTGTTGGCGTAGATTTAGACAACATTTCTGTCGTTGTTGTCATAATAACAGTTGTTGTTTGCGTTGATGTTGCAATCGTTGTCGAAACTGTTGTAGCTGTAGCCAATGAAGTTGTTGTTACAGTTATTGTAGTTGGCGTTGTTGTTTCTACAGTAGTAACTGTTGGCGTAGATTTAGACAACATTTCTGTCGTTGTTGTCATAATAACAGTTGTTGTTTGCGTTGATGTTGCAATCGTTGTCGAAACTGTTGTAGCTGTAGCCAATGAAGTTGTTGTTACAGTTATTGTAGTTGGCGTTGTTGTTTCTACAGTAGTAACTGTTGGCGTAGATTTAGACAACATTTCTGTCGTTGTTGTCATAATAACAGTTGTTGTTTGCGTTGATGTTGCAATCGTTGTCGAAACTGTTGTAGCTGTAGCCAATGAAGTTGTTGTTACAGAAATTGTAGTTGGCCTTGTTGTTTCTACAGTAGTAACTGTTGGCGTAGATTTAGACAACATTTCTGTCGTTGTTGTCATAATAACAGTTGTTGTTTGCGTTGATGTTGCAATCGTTGTCGGAACTGTTGTAGCTGTAGCCAATGAAGTTGTTGTTACAGTTATTGTAGTTGGCGTTGTTGTTTCTACAGTAGTAACTGTTGGCGTAGATTTAGACAACATTTCTGTCGTTGTTGTCATAATAACAGTTGTTGTTTGCGTTGATGTTGCAATCGTTGTCGAAACTGTTGTAGCTGTAGCCAATGAAGTTGTTGTTACAGTTATTGTAGTTGGCGTTGTTGTTTCTACAGTAGTAACTGTTGGCGTAGATTTAGACAACATTTCTGTCGTTGTTGTCATAATAACAGTTGTTGTTTGCGTTGATGTTGCAATCGTTGTCGAAACTGTTGTAGCTGTAGCCAATGAAGTTGTTGTTACAGTTATTGTAGTTGGCGTTGTTGTTTCTACAGTAGTAACTGTTGGCGTAGATTTAGACAACATTTCTGTCGTTGTTGTCATAATAACAGTTGTTGTTTGCGTTGATGTTGCAATCGTTGTCGAAACTGTTGTAGCTGTAGCCAATGAAGTTGTTGTTACAGAAATTGTAGTTGGCGTTGTTGTTTCTACAGTAGTAACTGTTGGCGTAGATTTAGACAACATTTCTGTCGTTGTTGTCATAATAACAGTTGTTGTTTGCGTTGATGTTGCAATCGTTGTCGAAACTGTTGTAGCTGTAGCCAATGAAGTTGTTGTTACAGTTATTGTAGTTGGCGTTGTTGTTTCTACAGTAGTAACTGTTGGCGTAGATTTAGACAACATTTCTGTCGTTGTTGTCATAATAACAGTTGTTGTTTGCGTTGATGTTGCAATCGTTGTCGAAACTGTTGTAGCTGTAGCCAATGAAGTTGTTGTTACAGAAATTGTAGTTGGCGTTGTTGTTTCTACAGTAGTAACTGTTGGCGTAGATTTAGACAACATTTCTGTCGTTGTTGTCATAATAACAGTTGTTGTTTGCGTTGATGTTGCAATCGTTGTCGAAACTGTTGTAGCTGTAGCCAATGAAGTTGTTGTTACAGAAATTGTAGTTGGCGTTGTTGTTTCTACAGTAGTAACTGTTGGCGTAGATTTAGACAACATTTCTGTCGTTGTTGTCATAATAACAGTTGTTGTTTGCGTTGATGTTGCAATCGTTGTCGAAACTGTTGTAGCTGTAGCCAATGAAGTTGTTGTTACAGTTATTGTAGTTGGCGTTGTTGTTTCTACAGTAGTAACTGTTGGCGTAGATTTAGACAACATTTCTGTCGTTGTTGTCATAATAACAGTTGTTGTTTGCGTTGATGTTGCAATCGTTGTCGAAACTGTTGTAGCTGTAGCCAATGAAGTTGTTGTTACAGTTATTGTAGTTGGCGTTGTTGTTTCTACAGTAGTAACTGTTGGCGTAGATTTAGACAACATTTCTGTCGTTGTTGTCATAATAACAGTTGTTGTTTGCGTTGATGTTGCAATCGTTGTCGAAACTGTTGTAGCTGTAGCCAATGAAGTTGTTGTTACAGTTATTGTAGTTGGCGTTGTTGTTTCTACAGTAGTAACTGTTGGCGTAGATTTAGACAACATTTCTGTCGTTGTTGTCATAATAACAGTTGTTGTTTGCGTTGATGTTGCAATCGTTGTCGAAACTGTTGTAGCTGTAGCCAATGAAGTTGTTGTTACAGTTATTGTAGTTGGCGTTGTTGTTTCCACAGTAGTAACTGTTGTCGTAGATTTAGACAACATTTCTGTCGTTGTTGTCATAATAACAGTTGTTGTTTGCGTTGATGTTGCAATCGTTGTCGAAACTGTTGTAGCTGTAGCCAATGAAGTTGTTGTTACAGTTATTGTAGTTGGCGTTGTTGTTTCTACAGTAGTAACTGTTGGCGTAGATTTAGACAACATTTCTGTCGTTGTTGTCATAATAACAGTTGTTGTTTGCGTTGATGTTGCAATCGTTGTCGAAACTGTTGTAGCTGTAGCCAATGAAGTTGTTGTTACAGAAATTGTAGTTGGCGTTGTTGTTTCTACAGTAGTAACTGTTGGCGTAGATTTAGACAACATTTCTGTCGTTGTTGTCATAATAACAGTTGTTGTTTGCGTTGATGTTGCAATCGTTGTCGAAACTGTTGTAGCTGTAGCCAATGAAGTTGTTGTTACAGTTATTGTAGTTGGCGTTATTGTTTCTACAGTAGTAACTGTTGGCGTAGATTTAGACAACATTTCTGTCGTTGTTGTCATAATAACAGTTGTTGTTTGCGTTGATGTTGCAATCGTTGTCGAAACTGTTGTAGCTGTAGCCAATGAAGTTGTTGTTACAGTTATTGTAGTTAGCGTTGTTGTTTCTACAGTAGTAACTGTTGGCGTAGATTTAGACAACATTTCTGTCGTTGTTGTCATAATAACAGTTGTTGTTTGCGTTGATGTTGCAATCGTTGTCGAAACTGTTGTAGCTGTAGCCAATGAAGTTGTTGTTACAGAAATTGTAGTTGGCGTTGTTGTTTCTACAGTAGTAACTGTTGGCGTAGATTTAGACAACATTTCTGTCTTTGTTGTCATAATAACAGTTGTTGTTTGCGTTGATGTTGCAATCGTTGTCGAAACTGTTGTAGCTGTAGCCAATGAAGTTGTTGTTACAGAAATTGTAGTTGGCGTTGTTGTTTCTACAGTAGTAACTGTTGGCGTAGATTTAGACAACATTTCTGTCGTTGTTGTCATAATAACAGTTGTTGTTTGCGTTGATGTTGCAATCGTTGTCGAAACTGTTGTAGCTGTAGCCAATGAAGTTGTTGTTACAGTTATTGTAGTTGGTGTTGTTGTTTCTACAGTAGTAACTGTTGGCGTAGATTTAGACAACATTTCTGTCGTTGTTGTCATAATAACAGTTGTTGTTTGCGTTGATGTTGCAATCGTTGTCGAAACTGTTGTAGCTGTAGCCAATGAAGTTGTTGTTACAGTTATTGTAGTTGGCGTTGTTGTTTCTACAGTAGTAACTGTTGGCGTAGATTTAGACAACATTTCTGTCGTTGTTGTCATAATAACAGTTGTTGTTTGCGTTGATGTTGCAATCGTTGTCGAAACTGTTGTAGCTGTAGCCAATGAAGTTGTTGTTACAGTTATTGTAGTTGGCGTTGTTGTTTCTACAGTAGTAACTGTTGGCGTAGATTTAGACAACATTTCTGTCGTTGTTGTCATAATAACAGTTGTTGTTTGCGTTGATGTTGCAATCGTTGTCGAAACTGTTGTAGCTGTAGCCAATGAAGTTGTTGTTACAGTTATTGTAGTTGGCGTTGTTGTTTCTACAGTAGTAACTGTTGGCGTAGATTTAGACAACATTTCTGTCGTTGTTGTCATAATAACAGTTGTTGTTTGCGTTGATGTTGCAATCGTTGTCGAAACTGTTGTAGCTGTAGCCAATGAAGTTGTTGTTACAGTTATTGTAGTTGGCGTTGTTGTTTCTACAGTAGTAACTGTTGGCGTAGATTTAGACAACATTTCTGTCGTTGTTGTCATAATAACAGTTGTTGTTTGCGTTGATGTTGCAATCGTTGTCGAAACTGTTGTAGCTGTAGCCAATGAAGTTGTTGTTACAGTTATTGTAGTTGGCGTTGTTGTTTCTACAGTAGTAACTGTTGGCGTAGATTTAGACAACATTTCTGTCGTTGTTGTCATAATAACAGTTGTTGTTTGCGTTGATGTTGCAATCGTTGTCGAAACTGTTGTAGCTGTAGCCAATGAAGTTGTTGTTACAGAAATTGTAGTTGGCCTTGTTGTTTCTACAGTAGTAACTGTTGGCGTAGATTTAGACAACATTTCTGTCGTTGTTGTCATAATAACAGTTGTTGTTTGCGTTGATGTTGCAATCGTTGTCGGAACTGTTGTAGCTGTAGCCAATGAAGTTGTTGTTACAGTTATTGTAGTTGGCGTTGTTGTTTCTACAGTAGTAACTGTTGGCGTAGATTTAGACAACATTTCTGTCGTTGTTGTCATAATAACAGTTGTTGTTTGCGTTGATGTTGCAATCGTTGTCGAAACTGTTGTAGCTGTAGCCAATGAAGTTGTTGTTACAGAAATTGTAGTTGGCGTTGTTGTTTCTACAGTAGTAACTGTTGGCGTAGATTTAGACAACATTTCTGTCGTTGTTGTCATAATAACAGTTGTTGTTTGCGTTGATGTTGCAATCGTTGTCGAAACTGTTGTAGCTGTAGCCAATGAAGTTGTTGTTACAGTTATTGTAGTTGGCGTTGTTGTTTCTACAGTAGTAACTGTTGGCGTAGATTTAGACAACATTTCTGTCGTTGTTGTCATAATAACAGTTGTTGTTTGCGTTGATGTTGCAATCGTTGTCGAAACTGTTGTAGCTGTAGCCAATGAAGTTGTTGTTACAGTTATTGTAGTTGGCGTTGTTGTTTCTACAGTAGTAACTGTTGGCGTAGATTTAGACAACATTTCTGTCGTTGTTGTCATAATAACAGTTGTTGTTTGCGTTGATGTTGCAATCGTTGTCGAAACTGTTGTAGCTGTAGCCAATGAAGTTGTTGTTACAGTTATTGTAGTTGGCGTTGTTGTTTCTACAGTAGTAACTGTTGGCGTAGATTTAGACAACATTTCTGTCGTTGTTGTCATAATAACAGTTGTTGTTTGCGTTGATGTTGCAATCGTTGTCGAAACTGTTGTAGCTGTAGCCAATGAAGTTGTTGTTACAGTTATTGTAGTTGGCGTTGTTGTTTCTACAGTAGTAACTGTTGGCGTAGATTTAGACAACATTTCTGTCGTTGTTGTCATAATAACAGTTGTTGTTTGCGTTGATGTTGCAATCGTTGTCGAAACTGTTGTAGCTGTAGCCAATGAAGTTGTTGTTACAGTTATTGTAGTTGGCGTTGTTGTTTCTACAGTAGTAACTGTTGGCGTAGATTTAGACAACATTTCTGTCGTTGTTGTCATAATAACAGTTGTTGTTTGCGTTGATGTTGCAATCGTTGTCGAAACTGTTGTAGCTGTAGCCAATGAAGTTGTTGTTACAGTTATTGTAGTTGGCGTTGTTGTTTCTACAGTAGTAACTGTTGGCGTAGATTTAGACAACATTTCTGTCGTTGTTGTCATAATAACAGTTGTTGTTTGCGTTGATGTTGCAATCGTTGTCGAAACTGTTGTAGCTGTAGCCAATGAAGTTGTTGTTACAGTTATTGTAGTTGGCGTTGTTGTTTCTACAGTAGTAACTGTTGGCGTAGATTTAGACAACATTTCTGTCGTTGTTGTCATAATAACAGTTGTTGTTTGCGTTGATGTTGCAATCGTTGTCGAAACTGTTGTAGCTGTAGCCAATGAAGTTGTTGTTACAGTTATTGTAGTTGGCGTTGTTGTTTCTACAGTAGTAACTGTTGGCGTAGATTTAGACAACATTTCTGTCGTTGTTGTCATAATAACAGTTGTTGTTTGCGTTGATGTTGCAATCGTTGTCGAAACTGTTGTAGCTGTAGCCAATGAAGTTGTTGTTACAGTTATTGTAGTTGGCGTTGTTGTTTCTACAGTAGTAACTGTTGGCGTAGATTTAGACAACATTTCTGTCGTTGTTGTCATAATAACAGTTGTTGTTTGCGTTGATGTTGCAATCGTTGTCGAAACTGTTGTAGCTGTAGCCAATGAAGTTGTTGTTACAGTTATTGTAGTTGGCGTTGTTGTTTCTACAGTAGTAACTGTTGGCGTAGATTTAGACAACATTTCTGTCGTTGTTGTCATAATAACAGTTGTTGTTTGCGTTGATGTTGCAATCGTTGTCGAAACTGTTGTAGCTGTAGCCAATGAAGTTGTTGTTACAGTTATTGTAGTTGGCGTTGTTGTTTCTACAGTAGTAACTGTTGGCGTAGATTCAGACAACATTTCTGTCGTTGTTGTCATAATAACAGTTGTTGTTTGCGTTGATGTTGCAATCGTTGTCGAAACTGTTGTAGCTGTAGCCAATGAAGTTGTTGTTACAGTTATTGTAGTTGGCGTTGTTGTTTCTACAGTAGTAACTGTTGGCGTAGATTTAGACAACATTTCTGTCGTTGTTGTCATAATAACAGTTGTTGTTTGCGTTGATGTTGCAATCGTTGTCGAAACTGTTGTAGCTGTAGCCAATGAAGTTGTTGTTACAGTTATTGTAGTTGGCGTTGTTGTTTCTACAGTAGTAACTGTTGGCGTAGATTTAGACAACATTTCTGTCGTTGTTGTCATAATAACAGTTGTTGTTTGCGTTGATGTTGCAATCGTTGTCGAAACTGTTGTAGCTGTAGCCAATGAAGTTGTTGTTACAGTTATTGTAGTTGGCGTTGTTGTTTCTACAGTAGTAACTGTTGGCGTAGATTTAGACAACATTTCTGTCGTTGTTGTCATAATAACAGTTGTTGTTTGCGTTGATGTTGCAATCGTTGTCGAAACTGTTGTAGCTGTAGCCAATGAAGTTGTTGTTACAGTTATTGTAGTTGGCGTTGTTGTTTCTACAGTAGTAACTGTTGGCGTAGATTTAGACAACATTTCTGTCGTTGTTGTCATAATAACAGTTGTTGTTTGCGTTGATGTTGCAATCGTTGTCGAAACTGTTGTAGCTGTAGCCAATGAAGTTGTTGTTACAGTTATTGTAGTTGGCGTTGTTGTTTCTACAGTAGTAACTGTTGGCGTAGATTTAGACAACATTTCTGTCGTTGTTGTCATAATAACAGTTGTTGTTTGCGTTGATGTTGCAATCGTTGTCGAAACTGTTGTAGCTGTAGCCAATGAAGTTGTTGTTACAGTTATTGTAGTTGGCGTTGTTGTTTCTACAGTAGTAACTGTTGGCGTAGATTTAGACAACATTTCTGTCGTTGTTGTCATAATAACAGTTGTTGTTTGCGTTGATGTTGCAATCGTTGTCGAAACTGTTGTAGCTGTAGCCAATGAAGTTGTTGTTACAGTTATTGTAGTTGGCGTTGTTGTTTCTACAGTAGTAACTGTTGGCGTAGATTTAGACAACATTTCTGTCGTTGTTGTCATAATAACAGTTGTTGTTTGCGTTGATGTTGCAATCGTTGTCGAAACTGTTGTAGCTGTAGCCAATGAAGTTGTTGTTACAGTTATTGTAGTTGGCGTTGTTGTTTCTACAGTAGTAACTGTTGGCGTAGATTTAGACAACATTTCTGTCGTTGTTGTCATAATAACAGTTGTTGTTTGCGTTGATGTTGCAATCGTTGTCGAAACTGTTGTAGCTGTAGCCAATGAAGTTGTTGTTACAGTTATTGTAGTTGGCGTTGTTGTTTCTACAGTAGTAACTGTTGGCGTAGATTTAGACAACATTTCTGTCGTTGTTGTCATAATAACAGTTGTTGTTTGCGTTGATGTTGCAATCGTTGTCGAAACTGTTGTAGCTGTAGCCAATGAAGTTGTTGTTACAGTTATTGTAGTTGGCGTTGTTGTTTCTACAGTAGTAACTGTTGGCGTAGATTTAGACAACATTTCTGTCGTTGTTGTCATAATAACAGTTGTTGTTTGCGTTGATGTTGCAATCGTTGTCGAAACTGTTGTAGCTGTAGCCAATGAAGTTGTTGTTACAGTTATTGTAGTTGGCGTTGTTGTTTCTACAGTAGTAACTGTTGGCGTAGATTTAGACAACATTTCTGTCGTTGTTGTCATAATAACAGTTGTTGTTTGCGTTGATGTTGCAAT
>CAXIVU010000035.1:7500-10000 GCA_964035795.1 Pterobdella sp. o SKG-2022
ACAGGGAACGTGAGCTGGGTTTAGACCGTCGTGAGACAGGTTAGTTTTACCCTACTAATGACTACGTCGTTGCTATGGTAATCGTGCTCAGTACGAGAGGAACCGCAGGTTCAGACATTTGGTTCATGTGCTTGGCTGATAAGCCAATGGTGCGAAGCTACCGTCTGCAGGATTATGACTGAACGCCTCTAAGTCAGAATCCTTTCCAAATATACAACGATATTGTTTGTGCCGCCGCGTCGAAAGGCGCCAATACTCTCCGGACGACCGGTTTTTCGGCTTCGGAGGTGGTTAAGCCACAGCAAAAAGCTCTTTTCGTACGTTTACTGTGCGTGCGAGTGCTTTAAAAATACCATTTATTTTTAGCCGATGTGGCGGTGCCAAATCATTCGTAGACGACCTAGTTTTGAGTCGGGGTGTTGTACTCAGTAGAGCAGTATTCCTCTGCGATCTGTTGAGACTAAGCCTCTTGACTCGAAGATTTGTTCGCTATAGACGAACATTCTTCGCCATCTATTTGATTATTGTTATTACTATTATTAAATGAAGCCCTACTGCCGCTGACACTCGCCGCCCACCACATTGCGCCACACCCCGCCAGGCGCATACATACTTACTTGCAAATGCCAAGCCGTCTCTAGCCATTCGATACTCTAACCAGGCACCCAACAGTCTCTCGATTTCTTTCGCGGGCGTAACAAGGCCCAATATTCCATTGTCTGAAAAACACGCAGATCATACACGAAGTATTGCCAACGTGTGTGTGACTGCGTGTGACTGGGTGTGACTGGGTGTGACTGGGTGTGACTGCGTGTGACTGCGTGTGACTGCGTGTGACTGGGTGTGACTGGGTGTGACTGCGTGTGACTGCGTGTGACTGGGTGTGACTGCGTGTGACTGCGTGTAACCTACGACTAAGTCTCATTGGAATGTGAGACGCATCGTGTGGTCAAATTTTGAGTGAAATTTAGGCTGACGGTTCGACGATAACTTTGCCAATGCGTTGTTGCTTAGAAGAGATGGAGTTTGAATATGTGAGAAGAATGACTTGTTTGCCCATTGATATTGATATTGATAAGGTGAGTGAGCGTTTTTGTTGAAGTTTTGTGAAAATAAGGCACGATGCTGCAATAGATCTCGATTATACGCGGCTGCTGACTGAAGCGATTGACACAGACACAGACAGTGGACGCATTGATAGATGGAAATGACTCTGCCGCAAGTGGCGGCGTATGTGGCCGAAGGGATGAAATAGTATGAGACACTGGCAAGGATGCGTCTAAGGATGTGGGGTAAGGTGCCTAAAAATTTGAAAAAATGCAAAACGCTTTAGAATTGTAACTTGTAAATTGTAAAATTGCACTTTTTTGCAAAACGCTTTACAATTATGAAGCGTTTTGCATACGAAGTGGCCGGTTTTGGACGCGGGTTTGAAAGTCAGTATAGTGATCCTTTTCCCCTGGCGGCTCGCGGCAGCGAGCCGAAAAATTTAGAAATTTGGGACTGAAAGATGCGATTTTAGACGCATCTTTCGTCGAGCTATTTTACGACTGGTTGTTGCCTAAATGTTCAGTTTTGGACGGGACGGCGGTGGCGTGTTTTGTGGCCTGTACCTTGCCGCCGCCGCCGCCGAACTGACAAATAGCAGGCAATAGCCCTTTTAAGGTGCCGACTTAGGACGATTAAGATTGGCCTTATTTATGATGCACCACGCATCGACACCGACACACGCCGAGACAAAGGAAGAAAGAGCGGCGAGACCGACGGCAGTGTTTTTCTTTACGCTTTAAAGTAGTGGTTCGTCACACTAGTTTATTTATTGGCCCTTGTGACGCCAACACTCACTTTTATATGTGGGTCTTTTCACGCAGCTTCCCATTTCACGATCTGGTATTTGCAAATTCTTTTTTTCTCTTTTGCTGCTGCTGCTGCTGCTGCTGCTGCTGCAAAAAGAGAAGCCAGAATTTCCCACCGGACACCACGTGGAGGTTCCAGATCACGTCCAGCACTTTTTTGCACTTTTACACTTTTACCATGACTAGACGGGTGATGGTGGTGATGGTGCCTTTCTTCGCCCGCCTCGTGATGCCCCTTTGTATTCATTGGTACTTGCGTATGGAGTACACACACGTGTGGGGGTTCTAGAGTTGGCATCATTTTATTCACCACATTATTCACCCTTCAACATAGGCACCTTTCTAGACGCATCTTACGCTACTTTTTTATGGCGCGACGGTGCCTAAGCGCTGCATATGTGAGCGCGTGTATATCACGCACACTCACATATACAACCTAGAAAAGGATAGTAACTGAGTAGAAGACGTTGTGTTTTAATAAATCGCTTCAGAATTTAGAAACGCTCTTTCTTAAAGCGAGTCGCGTCGCCTTGCCTTGCCTTGCCTTGCCTTGCCTTGGCGTTCGTGGGACTTGCAATGATAAAATTATTATTTTCGATTAATTTTTTAAAATTTATTAATTAATAAATTTATTTTTTTAATTA
>CAXIVU010000036.1:7500-10000 GCA_964035795.1 Pterobdella sp. o SKG-2022
GCGCGAACTGGTGGTTATGATAATGATCTTCGTGTGTGCACGCGTGTTGCACGGCCGCGGCGGTGATGATGATGATGATGATGATGATGATGATGATGATTTTAGTCTTATGAAAAGTCGAAATAGAAAAAATTTATAAAATTTAATTGAAAATTAAAATTAAATTTAAAATATTAATCGAAAAAGTGTGAGAAAAAAAAATTAAATAATTTAATATAAAATGATTAAATATTTAATTAAAAAAATAAATTTATTAATTAATAATTTTTAAAAAATTAATCGAAAATAATAATTTTATCATTGCAAGTCCCACGAACGCCAAGGCAAGGCAAGGCAAGGCAAGGCAAGGCGCGACGCGACTCGCTTTAAGAAAGAGCGTTTCTAAATTCTGAAGCGATTTATTAAAACACAACGTCTTCTACTCAGTTACTATCCTTTTCTAGGTTGTATATGTGAGTGTGCGTGATATACACGCGCTCACATATGCAGCGCTTAGGCACCGTCGCGCCATAAAAAAGTAGCGTAAGATGCGTCTAGAAAGGTGCCTATGTTGAAGGGTGAATAATGTGGTGAATAAAATGATGCCAACTCTAGAACCCCCACACGTGTGTGTACTCCATACGCAAGTACCAATGAATACAAAGGGGCATCACGAGGCGGGCGAAGAAAGGCACCATCACCACCATCACCCGTCTAGTCATGGTAAAAGTGTAAAAGTGCAAAAAAGTGCTGGACGTGATCTGGAACCTCCACGTGGTGTCCGGTGGGAAATTCTGGCTTCTCTTTTTGCAGCAGCAGCAGCAGCAGCAGCAGCAGCAAAAGAGAAAAAAAGAATTTGCAAATACCAGATCGTGAAATGGGAAGCTGCGTGAAAAGACCCACATATAAAAGTGAGTGTTGGCGTCACAAGGGCCAATAAATAAACTAGTGTGACGAACCACTACTTTAAAGCGTAAAGAAAAACACTGCCGTCGGTCTCGCCGCTCTTTCTTCCTTTGTCTCGGCGTGTGTCGGTGTCGATGCGTGGTGCATCATAAATAAGGCCAATCTTAATCGTCCTAAGTCGGCACCTTAAAAGGGCTATTGCCTGCTATTTGTCAGTTCGGCGGCGGCGGCGGCAAGGTACAGGCCACAAAACACGCCACCGCCGTCCCGTCCAAAACTGAACATTTAGGCAACAACCAGTCGTAAAATAGCTCGACGAAAGATGCGTCTAAAATCGCATCTTTCAGTCCCAAATTTCTAAATTTTTCGGCTCGCTGCCGCGAGCCGCCAGGGGAAAAGGATCACTATACTGACTTTCAAACCCGCGTCCAAAACCGGCCACTTCGTATGCAAAACGCTTCATAATTGTAAAGCGTTTTGCAAAAAAGTGCAATTTTACAATTTACAAGTTACAATTCTAAAGCGTTTTGCATTTTTTCAAATTTTTAGGCACCTTACCCCACATCCTTAGACGCATCCTTGCCAGTGTCTCATACTATTTCATCCCTTCGGCCACATACGCCGCCACTTGCGGCAGAGTCATTTCCATCTATCAATGCGTCCACTGTCTGTGTCTGTGTCAATCGCTTCAGTCAGCAGCCGCGTATAATCGAGATCTATTGCAGCATCGTGCCTTATTTTCACAAAACTTCAACAAAAACGCTCACTCACCTTATCAATATCAATATCAATGGGCAAACAAGTCATTCTTCTCACATATTCAAACTCCATCTCTTCTAAGCAACAACGCATTGGCAAAGTTATCGTCGAACCGTCAGCCTAAATTTCACTCAAAATTTGACCACACGATGCGTCTCACATTCCAATGAGACTTAGTCGTAGGTTACACGCAGTCACACGCAGTCACACCCAGTCACACGCAGTCACACGCAGTCACACCCAGTCACACCCAGTCACACGCAGTCACACGCAGTCACACGCAGTCACACCCAGTCACACCCAGTCACACCCAGTCACACGCAGTCACACACACGTTGGCAATACTTCGTGTATGATCTGCGTGTTTTTCAGACAATGGAATATTGGGCCTTGTTACGCCCGCGAAAGAAATCGAGAGACTGTTGGGTGCCTGGTTAGAGTATCGAATGGCTAGAGACGGCTTGGCATTTGCAAGTAAGTATGTATGCGCCTGGCGGGGTGTGGCGCAATGTGGTGGGCGGCGAGTGTCAGCGGCAGTAGGGCTTCATTTAATAATAGTAATAACAATAATCAAATAGATGGCGAAGAATGTTCGTCTATAGCGAACAAATCTTCGAGTCAAGAGGCTTAGTCTCAACAGATCGCAGAGGAATACTGCTCTACTGAGTACAACACCCCGACTCAAAACTAGGTCGTCTACGAATGATTTGGCACCGCCACATCGGCTAAAAATAAATGGTATTTTTAAAGCACTCGCACGCACAGTAAACGTACGAAAAGAGCTTTTTGCTGTGGCTTAACCACCTCCGAAGCCGAAAAAACCGGTCGTCCGGAGAGTATTGGCGCCTTTCGACGC
>CAXIVU010000037.1:5000-7500 GCA_964035795.1 Pterobdella sp. o SKG-2022
CCCACTAACAGGGAACGTGAGCTGGGTTTAGACCGTCGTGAGACAGGTTAGTTTTACCCTACTAATGACTACGTCGTTGCTATGGTAATCGTGCTCAGTACGAGAGGAACCGCAGGTTCAGACATTTGGTTCATGTGCTTGGCTGATAAGCCAATGGTGCGAAGCTACCGTCTGCAGGATTATGACTGAACGCCTCTAAGTCAGAATCCTTTCCAAATATACAACGATATTGTTTGTGCCGCCGCGTCGAAAGGCGCCAATACTCTCCGGACGACCGGTTTTTCGGCTTCGGAGGTGGTTAAGCCACAGCAAAAAGCTCTTTTCGTACGTTTACTGTGCGTGCGAGTGCTTTAAAAATACCATTTATTTTTAGCCGATGTGGCGGTGCCAAATCATTCGTAGACGACCTAGTTTTGAGTCGGGGTGTTGTACTCAGTAGAGCAGTATTCCTCTGCGATCTGTTGAGACTAAGCCTCTTGACTCGAAGATTTGTTCGCTATAGACGAACATTCTTCGCCATCTATTTGATTATTGTTATTACTATTATTAAATGAAGCCCTACTGCCGCTGACACTCGCCGCCCACCACATTGCGCCACACCCCGCCAGGCGCATACATACTTACTTGCAAATGCCAAGCCGTCTCTAGCCATTCGATACTCTAACCAGGCACCCAACAGTCTCTCGATTTCTTTCGCGGGCGTAACAAGGCCCAATATTCCATTGTCTGAAAAACACGCAGATCATACACGAAGTATTGCCAACGTGTGTGTGACTGCGTGTGACTGGGTGTGACTGGGTGTGACTGGGTGTGACTGCGTGTGACTGCGTGTGACTGCGTGTGACTGGGTGTGACTGGGTGTGACTGCGTGTGACTGCGTGTGACTGGGTGTGACTGCGTGTGACTGCGTGTAACCTACGACTAAGTCTCATTGGAATGTGAGACGCATCGTGTGGTCAAATTTTGAGTGAAATTTAGGCTGACGGTTCGACGATAACTTTGCCAATGCGTTGTTGCTTAGAAGAGATGGAGTTTGAATATGTGAGAAGAATGACTTGTTTGCCCATTGATATTGATATTGATAAGGTGAGTGAGCGTTTTTGTTGAAGTTTTGTGAAAATAAGGCACGATGCTGCAATAGATCTCGATTATACGCGGCTGCTGACTGAAGCGATTGACACAGACACAGACAGTGGACGCATTGATAGATGGAAATGACTCTGCCGCAAGTGGCGGCGTATGTGGCCGAAGGGATGAAATAGTATGAGACACTGGCAAGGATGCGTCTAAGGATGTGGGGTAAGGTGCCTAAAAATTTGAAAAAATGCAAAACGCTTTAGAATTGTAACTTGTAAATTGTAAAATTGCACTTTTTTGCAAAACGCTTTACAATTATGAAGCGTTTTGCATACGAAGTGGCCGGTTTTGGACGCGGGTTTGAAAGTCAGTATAGTGATCCTTTTCCCCTGGCGGCTCGCGGCAGCGAGCCGAAAAATTTAGAAATTTGGGACTGAAAGATGCGATTTTAGACGCATCTTTCGTCGAGCTATTTTACGACTGGTTGTTGCCTAAATGTTCAGTTTTGGACGGGACGGCGGTGGCGTGTTTTGTGGCCTGTACCTTGCCGCCGCCGCCGCCGAACTGACAAATAGCAGGCAATAGCCCTTTTAAGGTGCCGACTTAGGACGATTAAGATTGGCCTTATTTATGATGCACCACGCATCGACACCGACACACGCCGAGACAAAGGAAGAAAGAGCGGCGAGACCGACGGCAGTGTTTTTCTTTACGCTTTAAAGTAGTGGTTCGTCACACTAGTTTATTTATTGGCCCTTGTGACGCCAACACTCACTTTTATATGTGGGTCTTTTCACGCAGCTTCCCATTTCACGATCTGGTATTTGCAAATTCTTTTTTTCTCTTTTGCTGCTGCTGCTGCTGCTGTTGCTGCTGCAAAAAGAGAAGCCAGAATTTCCCACCGGACACCACGTGGAGGTTCCAGATCACGTCCAGCACTTTTTTGCACTTTTACACTTTTACCATGACTAGACGGGTGATGGTGGTGATGGTGCCTTTCTTCGCCCGCCTCGTGATGCCCCTTTGTATTCATTGGTACTTGCGTATGGAGTACACACACGTGTGGGGGTTCTAGAGTTGGCATCATTTTATTCACCACATTATTCACCCTTCAACATAGGCACCTTTCTAGACGCATCTTACGCTACTTTTTTATGGCGCGACGGTGCCTAAGCGCTGCATATGTGAGCGCGTGTATATCACGCACACTCACATATACAACCTAGAAAAGGATAGTAACTGAGTAGAAGACGTTGTGTTTTAATAAATCGCTTCAGAATTTAGAAACGCTCTTTCTAAAGCGAGTCGCGTCGCCTTGCCTTGCCTTGCCTTGCCTTGCCTTGGCGTTCGTGGGACTTGCAATGATAAAATTATTATTTTCGATTAATTTTTTAAAATTTATTAATTAATAAATTTATTTTTT
>CAXIVU010000038.1:5000-7500 GCA_964035795.1 Pterobdella sp. o SKG-2022
AGCCGAAAAATTTAGAAATTTGGGACTGAAAGATGCGATTTTAGACGCATCTTTCGTCGAGCTATTTTACGACTGGTTGTTGCCTAAATGTTCAGTTTTGGACGGGACGGCGGTGGCGTGTTTTGTGGCCTGTACCTTGCCGCCGCCGCCGCCGAACTGACAAATAGCAGGCAATAGCCCTTTTAAGGTGCCGACTTAGGACGATTAAGATTGGCCTTATTTATGATGCACCACGCATCGACACCGACACACGCCGAGACAAAGGAAGAAAGAGCGGCGAGACCGACGGCAGTGTTTTTCTTTACGCTTTAAAGTAGTGGTTCGTCACACTAGTTTATTTATTGGCCCTTGTGACGCCAACACTCACTTTTATATGTGGGTCTTTTCACGCAGCTTCCCATTTCACGATCTGGTATTTGCAAATTCTTTTTTTCTCTTTTGCTGCTGCTGCTGCTGCTGCTGCTGCTGCAAAAAGAGAAGCCAGAATTTCCCACCGGACACCACGTGGAGGTTCCAGATCACGTCCAGCACTTTTTTGCACTTTTACACTTTTACCATGACTAGACGGGTGATGGTGGTGATGGTGCCTTTCTTCGCCCGCCTCGTGATGCCCCTTTGTATTCATTGGTACTTGCGTATGGAGTACACACACGTGTGGGGGTTCTAGAGTTGGCATCATTTTATTCACCACATTATTCACCCTTCAACATAGGCACCTTTCTAGACGCATCTTACGCTACTTTTTTATGGCGCGACGGTGCCTAAGCGCTGCATATGTGAGCGCGTGTATATCACGCACACTCACATATACAACCTAGAAAAGGATAGTAACTGAGTAGAAGACGTTGTGTTTTAATAAATCGCTTCAGAATTTAGAAACGCTCTTTCTTAAAGCGAGTCGCGTCGCCTTGCCTTGCCTTGCCTTGCCTTGCCTTGCCTTGGCGTTCGTGGGACTTGCAATGATAAAATTATTATTTTCGATTAATTTTTTAAAATTTATTAATTAATAAATTTATTTTTTTAATTAAATATTTAATCATTTTATATTAAATTATTTAATTTTTTTTTCTCACACTTTTTCGATTAATATTTTAAATTTAATTTTAATTTTCAATTAAATTTTATAAATTTTTTCTATTTCGACTTTTCATAAGACTAAAATCATCATCATCATCATCATCATCATCATCATCATCACCGCCGCGGCCGTGCAACACGCGTGCACACACGAAGATCATTATCATAACCACCAGTTCGCGCCCCTACTAGAACAATGAGCATACACGTGGTAATGGTTTTTTTTTTTAAATTAACTAAAATCAAATTTAAATGTTACAATACTTTATTGTGACATTTTAAAAACGCTCAAAATATATAAATATATATATATATATTTATTTTTCGATTATTTTTAAAATAAATTTAAAAAAAATTTTTTTTCTCATTAAATAGATGATTATTAATTAAATTTAGTCGTTTACTCAATCACAAATGTATACGAATCGAAGTAATTCATTTTAGAATAAATTTCATTTATTTTATCGAATTAAGTGAAAAATGATGAAAAAAACTTTTTTTATCAAAAATTATATTCTACATATGTTTTAAAAGTAATTTAGTGAAAAAAAATCAACTAAAAAAAAAAAGTCATTTTCGATCAAAATCTCGACTAAGTGCCGACTATTTCTGAAGCGTTTTGCATAAAGATAACGTCCTCTACTCAGTTACTTACATTGCACCCAATTTTACTCTCTATTTCGATTCACACTCGATTAACGCGCCGCCGCCCCTAGCTACTTACGCTGGCTGCAGCCGACGCGCTGCATTACGCGCGACGCTGCTATATACATACAGCGCGTCTACGCACGCGTTATAGGCACCGACGGTGCCCAAAATAACTTTTTTTCGTAAAAAATTTTTTGAAAAAATTTCTGAAGCGTTTTATCAAAACAAAACGTCCTCTACTCAGTTTGTTACCTTTCCTAGGGTGTAAACTGGAGTGCAAAAGTAGGGCGGTGAAAAAATTTAATTTTTTTCACCGACTCGACATCTTTTGTCCGACAAGTTTGCCGTACGTGGTCTTTTGGTAGGCTATGAACGTACGAATGGCTACGAGTGCGACGCTAGGCTGAGATTCTTTAGCATCCGGCAATCGGCGACGCCAATAGATACCATCAAAAGGCGCCCAAGCGTCTACGGGTCCAAATTGAACGCGAATGTAGTCCTAAAACGACTATAAAATGACAGACAGATCAGCAATTTTGTTTCCGCCAAAGGCATAACAAAATGCACCATGAACGAAGCGATATCGTGCTACTTGCTGCGTCTTTTATGCCCGTTTACACCTTGCCGGCGTATAGGGCGAAAAGCGTAAAAGCAAAAAAGCGCTCGCAAAAAATCACTCGATTTCGGACTGAAATCGTCGAGGTTATACATTTTCGATTCGATTCGATTCAATTCGAAACTATGGCGATAGTCGTCGCCTAATTGCTTTCGCGCC
>CAXIVU010000038.1:15000-17500 GCA_964035795.1 Pterobdella sp. o SKG-2022
GCGTGTGACTGCGTGTAACCTACGACTAAGTCTCATTGGAATGTGAGACGCATCGTGTGGTCAAATTTTGAGTGAAATTTAGGCTGACGGTTCGACGATAACTTTGCCAATGCGTTGTTGCTTAGAAGAGATGGAGTTTGAATATGTGAGAAGAATGACTTGTTTGCCCATTGATATTGATATTGATAAGGTGAGTGAGCGTTTTTGTTGAAGTTTTGTGAAAATAAGGCACGATGCTGCAATAGATCTCGATTATACGCGGCTGCTGACTGAAGCGATTGACACAGACACAGACAGTGGACGCATTGATAGATGGAAATGACTCTGCCGCAAGTGGCGGCGTATGTGGCCGAAGGGATGAAATAGTATGAGACACTGGCAAGGATGCGTCTAAGGATGTGGGGTAAGGTGCCTAAAAATTTGAAAAAATGCAAAACGCTTTAGAATTGTAACTTGTAAATTGTAAAATTGCACTTTTTTGCAAAACGCTTTACAATTATGAAGCGTTTTGCATACGAAGTGGCCGGTTTTGGACGCGGGTTTGAAAGTCAGTATAGTGATCCTTTTCCCCTGGCGGCTCGCGGCAGCGAGCCGAAAAATTTAGAAATTTGGGACTGAAAGATGCGATTTTAGACGCATCTTTCGTCGAGCTATTTTACGACTGGTTGTTGCCTAAATGTTCAGTTTTGGACGGGACGGCGGTGGCGTGTTTTGTGGCCTGTACCTTGCCGCCGCCGCCGCCGAACTGACAAATAGCAGGCAATAGCCCTTTTAAGGTGCCGACTTAGGACGATTAAGATTGGCCTTATTTATGATGCACCACGCATCGACACCGACACACGCCGAGACAAAGGAAGAAAGAGCGGCGAGACCGACGGCAGTGTTTTTCTTTACGCTTTAAAGTAGTGGTTCGTCACACTAGTTTATTTATTGGCCCTTGTGACGCCAACACTCACTTTTATATGTGGGTCTTTTCACGCAGCTTCCCATTTCACGATCTGGTATTTGCAAATTCTTTTTTTCTCTTTTGCTGCTGCTGCTGCTGCTGCTGCTGCTGCAAAAAGAGAAGCCAGAATTTCCCACCGGACACCACGTGGAGGTTCCAGATCACGTCCAGCACTTTTTTGCACTTTTACACTTTTACCATGACTAGACGGGTGATGGTGGTGATGGTGCCTTTCTTCGCCCGCCTCGTGATGCCCCTTTGTATTCATTGGTACTTGCGTATGGAGTACACACACGTGTGGGGGTTCTAGAGTTGGCATCATTTTATTCACCACATTATTCACCCTTCAACATAGGCACCTTTCTAGACGCATCTTACGCTACTTTTTTATGGCGCGACGGTGCCTAAGCGCTGCATATGTGAGCGCGTGTATATCACGCACACTCACATATACAACCTAGAAAAGGATAGTAACTGAGTAGAAGACGTTGTGTTTTAATAAATCGCTTCAGAATTTAGAAACGCTCTTTCTTAAAGCGAGTCGCGTCGCCTTGCCTTGCCTTGCCTTGCCTTGCCTTGGCGTTCGTGGGACTTGCAATGATAAAATTATTATTTTCGATTAATTTTTTAAAATTTATTAATTAATAAATTTATTTTTTTAATTAAATATTTAATCATTTTATATTAAATTATTTAATTTTTTTTTCTCACACTTTTTCGATTAATATTTTAAATTTAATTTTAATTTTCAATTAAATTTTATAAATTTTTTCTATTTCGACTTTTCATAAGACTAAAATCATCATCATCATCATCATCATCATCATCATCATCACCGCCGCGGCCGTGCAACACGCGTGCACACACGAAGATCATTATCATAACCACCAGTTCGCGCCCCTACTAGAACAATGAGCATACACGTGGTAATGGTTTTTTTTTTTAAATTAACTAAAATCAAATTTAAATGTTACAATACTTTATTGTGACATTTTAAAAACGCTCAAAATATATAAATATATATATATATATTTATTTTTCGATTATTTTTAAAATAAATTTAAAAAAAATTTTTTTTCTCATTAAATAGATGATTATTAATTAAATTTAGTCGTTTACTCAATCACAAATGTATACGAATCGAAGTAATTCATTTTAGAATAAATTTCATTTATTTTATCGAATTAAGTGAAAAATGATGAAAAAAACTTTTTTTATCAAAAATTATATTCTACATATGTTTTAAAAGTAATTTAGTGAAAAAAAATCAACTAAAAAAAAAAAGTCATTTTCGATCAAAATCTCGACTAAGTGCCGACTATTTCTGAAGCGTTTTGCATAAAGATAACGTCCTCTACTCAGTTACTTACATTGCACCCAATTTTACTCTCTATTTCGATTCACACTCGATTAACGCGCCGCCGCCCCTAGCTACTTACGCTGGCTGCAGCCGACGCGCTGCATTACGCGCGACGCTGCTATATACATACAGCGCGTCTACGCACGCGTTATAGGCACCGACGGTGCCCAAAATAACTTTTTTTCGTAAAAAAT
>CAXIVU010000039.1:0-2500 GCA_964035795.1 Pterobdella sp. o SKG-2022
AACTGAGTAGAGGACGTTATCTTTATGCAAAACGCTTCAGAAATAGTCGGCACTTAGTCGAGATTTTGATCGAAAATGACTTTTTTTTTTTAGTTGATTTTTTTTCACTAAATTACTTTTAAAACATATGTAGAATATAATTTTTGATAAAAAAAGTTTTTTTCATCATTTTTCACTTAATTCGATAAAATAAATGAAATTTATTCTAAAATGAATTACTTCGATTCGTATACATTTGTGATTGAGTAAACGACTAAATTTAATTAATAATCATCTATTTAATGAGAAAAAAAATTTTTTTTAAATTTATTTTAAAAATAATCGAAAAATAAATATATATATATATATTTATATATTTTGAGCGTTTTTAAAATGTCACAATAAAGTATTGTAACATTTAAATTTGATTTTAGTTAATTTAAAAAAAAAAACCATTACCACGTGTATGCTCATTGTTCTAGTAGGGGCGCGAACTGGTGGTTATGATAATGATCTTCGTGTGTGCACGCGTGTTGCACGGCCGCGGCGGTGATGATGATGATGATGATGATGATGATGATGATGATTTTAGTCTTATGAAAAGTCGAAATAGAAAAAATTTATAAAATTTAATTGAAAATTAAAATTAAATTTAAAATATTAATCGAAAAAGTGTGAGAAAAAAAAATTAAATAATTTAATATAAAATGATTAAATATTTAATTAAAAAAATAAATTTATTAATTAATAAATTTTAAAAAATTAATCGAAAATAATAATTTTATCATTGCAAGTCCCACGAACGCCAAGGCAAGGCAAGGCAAGGCAAGGCAAGGCGACGCGACTCGCTTTAAGAAAGAGCGTTTCTAAATTCTGAAGCGATTTATTAAAACACAACGTCTTCTACTCAGTTACTATCCTTTTCTAGGTTGTATATGTGAGTGTGCGTGATATACACGCGCTCACATATGCAGCGCTTAGGCACCGTCGCGCCATAAAAAAGTAGCGTAAGATGCGTCTAGAAAGGTGCCTATGTTGAAGGGTGAATAATGTGGTGAATAAAATGATGCCAACTCTAGAACCCCCACACGTGTGTGTACTCCATACGCAAGTACCAATGAATACAAAGGGGCATCACGAGGCGGGCGAAGAAAGGCACCATCACCACCATCACCCGTCTAGTCATGGTAAAAGTGTAAAAGTGCAAAAAAGTGCTGGACGTGATCTGGAACCTCCACGTGGTGTCCGGTGGGAAATTCTGGCTTCTCTTTTTGCAGCAGCAGCAGCAGCAGCAGCAGCAGCAAAAGAGAAAAAAAGAATTTGCAAATACCAGATCGTGAAATGGGAAGCTGCGTGAAAAGACCCACATATAAAAGTGAGTGTTGGCGTCACAAGGGCCAATAAATAAACTAGTGTGACGAACCACTACTTTAAAGCGTAAAGAAAAACACTGCCGTCGGTCTCGCCGCTCTTTCTTCCTTTGTCTCGGCGTGTGTCGGTGTCGATGCGTGGTGCATCATAAATAAGGCCAATCTTAATCGTCCTAAGTCGGCACCTTAAAAGGGCTATTGCCTGCTATTTGTCAGTTCGGCGGCGGCGGCGGCAAGGTACAGGCCACAAAACACGCCACCGCCGTCCCGTCCAAAACTGAACATTTAGGCAACAACCAGTCGTAAAATAGCTCGACGAAAGATGCGTCTAAAATCGCATCTTTCAGTCCCAAATTTCTAAATTTTTCGGCTCGCTGCCGCGAGCCGCCAGGGGAAAAGGATCACTATACTGACTTTCAAACCCGCGTCCAAAACCGGCCACTTCGTATGCAAAACGCTTCATAATTGTAAAGCGTTTTGCAAAAAAGTGCAATTTTACAATTTACAAGTTACAATTCTAAAGCGTTTTGCATTTTTTCAAATTTTTAGGCACCTTACCCCACATCCTTAGACGCATCCTTGCCAGTGTCTCATACTATTTCATCCCTTCGGCCACATACGCCGCCACTTGCGGCAGAGTCATTTCCATCTATCAATGCGTCCACTGTCTGTGTCTGTGTCAATCGCTTCAGTCAGCAGCCGCGTATAATCGAGATCTATTGCAGCATCGTGCCTTATTTTCACAAAACTTCAACAAAAACGCTCACTCACCTTATCAATATCAATATCAATGGGCAAACAAGTCATTCTTCTCACATATTCAAACTCCATCTCTTCTAAGCAACAACGCATTGGCAAAGTTATCGTCGAACCGTCAGCCTAAATTTCACTCAAAATTTGACCACACGATGCGTCTCACATTCCAATGAGACTTAGTCGTAGGTTACACGCAGTCACACGCAGTCACACCCAGTCACACGCAGTCACACGCAGTCACACCCAGTCACACCCAGTCACACGCAGTCACACGCAGTCACACGCAGTCACACCCAGTCACACCCAGTCACACCCAGTCACACGCAGTCACACACACGTTGGCAATACTTCGTGTATGATCTGCGTGTTTTTCAGACAATGGAATATTGGGCCTT
>CAXIVU010000039.1:10000-11661 GCA_964035795.1 Pterobdella sp. o SKG-2022
GATATCGCTTCGTTCATGGTGCATTTTGTTATGCCTTTGGCGGAAACAAAATTGCTGATCTGTCTGTCATTTTATAGTCGTTTTAGGACTACATTCGCGTTCAATTTGGACCCGTAGACGCTTGGGCGCCTTTTGATGGTATCTATTGGCGTCGCCGATTGCCGGATGCTAAAGAATCTCAGCCTAGCGTCGCACTCGTAGCCATTCGTACGTTCATAGCCTACCAAAAGACCACGTACGGCAAACTTGTCGGACAAAAGATGTCGAGTCGGTGAAAAAAATTAAATTTTTTCACCGCCCTACTTTTGCACTCCAGTTTACACCCTAGGAAAGGTAACAAACTGAGTAGAGGACGTTTTGTTTTGATAAAACGCTTCAGAAATTTTTTCAAAAAATTTTTTACGAAAAAAAGTTATTTTGGGCACCGTCGGTGCCTATAACGCGTGCGTAGACGCGCTGTATGTATATAGCAGCGTCGCGCGTAATGCAGCGCGTCGGCTGCAGCCAGCGTAAGTAGCTAGGGGCGGCGGCGCGTTAATCGAGTGTGAATCGAAATAGAGAGTAAAATTGGGTGCAATGTAAGTAACTGAGTAGAGGACGTTATCTTTATGCAAAACGCTTCAGAAATAGTCGGCACTTAGTCGAGATTTTGATCGAAAATGACTTTTTTTTTTAGTTGATTTTTTTTCACTAAATTACTTTTAAAACATATGTAGAATATAATTTTTGATAAAAAAAGTTTTTTTCATCATTTTTCACTTAATTCGATAAAATAAATGAAATTTATTCTAAAATGAATTACTTCGATTCGTATACATTTGTGATTGAGTAAACGACTAAATTTAATTAATAATCATCTATTTAATGAGAAAAAAAATTTTTTTTAAATTTATTTTAAAAATAATCGAAAAATAAATATATATATATATATTTATATATTTTGAGCGTTTTTAAAATGTCACAATAAAGTATTGTAACATTTAAATTTGATTTTAGTTAATTTAAAAAAAAAAACCATTACCACGTGTATGCTCATTGTTCTAGTAGGGGCGCGAACTGGTGGTTATGATAATGATCTTCGTGTGTGCACGCGTGTTGCACGGCCGCGGCGGTGATGATGATGATGATGATGATGATGATGATGATGATTTTAGTCTTATGAAAAGTCGAAATAGAAAAAATTTATAAAATTTAATTGAAAATTAAAATTAAATTTAAAATATTAATCGAAAAAGTGTGAGAAAAAAAAATTAAATAATTTAATATAAAATGATTAAATATTTAATTAAAAAAATAAATTTATTAATTAATAAATTTTAAAAAATTAATCGAAAATAATAATTTTATCATTGCAAGTCCCACGAACGCCAAGGCAAGGCAAGGCAAGGCAAGGCAAGGCGACGCGACTCGCTTTAAGAAAGAGCGTTTCTAAATTCTGAAGCGATTTATTAAAACACAACGTCTTCTACTCAGTTACTATCCTTTTCTAGGTTGTATATGTGAGTGTGCGTGATATACACGCGCTCACATATGCAGCGCTTAGGCACCGTCGCGCCATAAAAAAGTAGCGTAAGATGCGTCTAGAAAGGTGCCTATGTTGAAGGGTGAATAATGTGGTGAATAAAATGATGCCAACTCTAGAACCCCCACACGTGTGTGTA
>CAXIVU010000040.1:7500-10000 GCA_964035795.1 Pterobdella sp. o SKG-2022
GAATATAATTTTTGATAAAAAAAGTTTTTTCATCATTTTTCACTTAATTCGATAAAATAAATGAAATTTATTCTAAAATGAATTACTTCCGATTCGTATACATTTGTGATTGAGTAAACGACTAAATTTAATTAATAATCATCTATTTAATGAGAAAAAAAATTTTTTTTAAATTTATTTTAAAAATAATCGAAAAATAAATATATATATATATATTTATATATTTTGAGCGTTTTTAAAATGTTACAATAAAGTATTGTAACATTTAAATTTGATTTTAGTTAATTTAAAAAAAAAAACCATTACACGTGTATGCTCATTGTTCTAGTAGGGGCGCGAACTGGTGGTTATGATAATGATCTTCGTGTGTGCACGCGTGTTGCACGGCCGCGGCGGTGATGATGATGATGATGATGATGATGATGATGATGATTTAGTCTTATGAAAAGTCGAAATAGAAAAATTTATAAAATTTAATTGAAATTAAAATTAATTTAAAATATTAATCGAAAAAGTGTGAGAAAAAAAAATTAAATAATTTAATATAAAATGATTAAATATTTAATTAAAAAATAAATTTATTAATTAATAAATTTTAAAAAATTAATCGAAAATAATAATTTTATCATTGCAAGTCCCACGAACGCCAAGGCAAGGCAAGGCAAGGCAAGGCAAGGCGACGCGACTCGCTTTAAGAAAGAGCGTTTCTAAATTCTGAAGCGATTTATTAAAACACAACGTCTTCTACTCAGTTACTATCCTTTTCTAGGTTGTATATGTGAGTGTGCGTGATATACACGCGCTCACATATGCAGCGCTTAGGCACCGTCGCGCCATAAAAAGTAGCGTAAGATGCGTCTAGAAAGGTGCCTATGTTGAAGGGTGAATAATGTGGTGAATAAAATGATGCCAACTCTAGAACCCCCACACGTGTGTGTACTCCATACGCAAGTACCAATGAATACAAAGGGCATCACGAGGCGGGCGAAGAAAGGCACCATCACCACCATCACCCGTCTAGTCATGGTAAAAGTGTAAAAGTGCAAAAAAGTGCTGGACGTGATCTGGAACCTCCACGTGGTGTCCGGTGGGAAATTCTGGCTTCTCTTTTTGCAGCAGCAGCAGCAGCAGCAGCAGCAGCAAAAGAGAAAAAAAGAATTTGCAAATACCAGATCGTGAAATGGAAGCTGCGTGAAAAGACCACATATAAAAGTGAGTGTTGGCGTCACAAGGGCCAATAAATAAACTAGTGTGACGAACCACTACTTTAAAGCGTAAAGAAAACACTGCCGTCGGTCTCGCCGCTCTTTCTTCCTTTGTCTCGGCGTGTGTCGGTGTCGATGCGTGGTGCATCATAAATAAGGCCAATCTTAATCGTCCTAAGTCGGCACCTTAAAAGGCTATTGCCTGCTATTTGTCAGTTCGGCGGCGGCGGCGGCAAGGTACAGGCCACAAAACACGCCACCGCCGTCCCGTCCAAAACTGAACATTTAGGCAACAACCAGTCGTAAAATAGCTCGACGAAAGATGCGTCTAAAATCGCATCTTTCAGTCCCAAATTTCTAAATTTTTCGGCTCGCTGCCGCGAGCCGCCAGGGGAAAAGGATCACTATACTGACTTTCAAACCCGCGTCCAAAACCGGCCACTTCGTATGCAAAACGCTTCATAATTGTAAAGCGTTTTGCAAAAAAGTGCAATTTTACAATTTACAAGTTACAATTCTAAAGCGTTTTGCATTTTTTCAAATTTTTAGGCACCTTACCCCACATCCTTAGACGCATCCTTGCCAGTGTCTCATACTATTTCATCCCTTCGGCCACATACGCCGCCACTTGCGGCAGAGTCATTTCCATCTATCAATGCGTCCACTGTCTGTGTCTGTGTCAATCGCTTCAGTCAGCAGCCGCGTATAATCGAGATCTATTGCAGCATCGTGCCTTATTTTCACAAAACTTCAACAAAAACGCTCACTCACCTTATCAATATCAATATCAATGGGCAAACAAGTCATTCTTCTCACATATTCAAACTCCATCTCTTCTAAGCAACAACGCATTGGCAAAGTTATCGTCGAACCGTCAGCCTAAATTTCACTCAAAATTTGACCACACGATGCGTCTCACATTCCAATGAGACTTAGTCGTAGGTTACACGCAGTCACACGCAGTCACACCCAGTCACACGCAGTCACACGCAGTCACACCCAGTCACACCCAGTCACACGCAGTCACACGCAGTCACACGCAGTCACACCCAGTCACACCCAGTCACACCCAGTCACACGCAGTCACACACACGTTGGCAATACTTCGTGTATGATCTGCGTGTTTTTCAGACAATGGAATATTGGGCCTTGTTACGCCCGCGAAAGAAATCGAGAGACTGTTGGGTGCCTGGTTAGAGTATCGAATGGCTAGAGACGGCTTGGCATTTGCAAGTAAGTATGTATGCGCCTGGCGGGGTGTGGCGCAATGTGTGGCGCAATGTGGTGGGCGGCGA
>CAXIVU010000040.1:17500-19766 GCA_964035795.1 Pterobdella sp. o SKG-2022
TTGATGGTATCTATTGGCGTCGCCGATTGCCGGATGCTAAAGAATCTCAGCCTAGCGTCGCACTCGTAGCCATTCGTACGTTCATAGCCTACCAAAAGACCACGTACGGCAAACTTGTCGGACAAAAGATGTCGAGTCGGTGAAAAAAATTAAATTTTTTCACCGCCCTACTTTTGCACTCCAGTTTACACCCTAGGAAAGGTAACAAACTGAGTAGAGGACGTTTTGTTTTGATAAAACGCTTCAGAAATTTTTTCAAAAAATTTTTTACGAAAAAAAGTTATTTTGGGCACCGTCGGTGCCTATAACGCGTGCGTAGACGCGCTGTATGTATATAGCAGCGTCGCGCGTAATGCAGCGCGTCGGCTGCAGCCAGCGTAAGTAGCTAGGGGCGGCGGCGCGTTAATCGAGTGTGAATCGAAATAGAGAGTAAAATTGGGTGCAATGTAAGTAACTGAGTAGAGGACGTTATCTTTATGCAAAACGCTTCAGAAATAGTCGGCACTTAGTCGAGATTTTGATCGAAAATGACTTTTTTTTTTTAGTTGATTTTTTTTCACTAAATTACTTTTAAAACATATGTAGAATATAATTTTTGATAAAAAAAGTTTTTTTCATCATTTTTCACTTAATTCGATAAAATAAATGAAATTTATTCTAAAATGAATTACTTCGATTCGTATACATTTGTGATTGAGTAAACGACTAAATTTAATTAATAATCATCTATTTAATGAGAAAAAAAATTTTTTTTAAATTTATTTTAAAAATAATCGAAAAATAAATATATATATATATATTTATATATTTTGAGCGTTTTTAAAATGTCACAATAAAGTATTGTAACATTTAAATTTGATTTTAGTTAATTTAAAAAAAAAAACCATTACCACGTGTATGCTCATTGTTCTAGTAGGGGCGCGAACTGGTGGTTATGATAATGATCTTCGTGTGTGCACGCGTGTTGCACGGCCGCGGCGGTGATGATGATGATGATGATGATGATGATGATGATGATTTTAGTCTTATGAAAAGTCGAAATAGAAAAAATTTATAAAATTTAATTGAAAATTAAAATTAAATTTAAAATATTAATCGAAAAAGTGTGAGAAAAAAAAATTAAATAATTTAATATAAAATGATTAAATATTTAATTAAAAAAATAAATTTATTAATTAATAAATTTTAAAAAATTAATCGAAAATAATAATTTTATCATTGCAAGTCCCACGAACGCCAAGGCAAGGCAAGGCAAGGCAAGGCAAGGCGACGCGACTCGCTTTAAGAAAGAGCGTTTCTAAATTCTGAAGCGATTTATTAAAACACAACGTCTTCTACTCAGTTACTATCCTTTTCTAGGTTGTATATGTGAGTGTGCGTGATATACACGCGCTCACATATGCAGCGCTTAGGCACCGTCGCGCCATAAAAAAGTAGCGTAAGATGCGTCTAGAAAGGTGCCTATGTTGAAGGGTGAATAATGTGGTGAATAAAATGATGCCAACTCTAGAACCCCCACACGTGTGTGTACTCCATACGCAAGTACCAATGAATACAAAGGGGCATCACGAGGCGGGCGAAGAAAGGCACCATCACCACCATCACCCGTCTAGTCATGGTAAAAGTGTAAAAGTGCAAAAAAGTGCTGGACGTGATCTGGAACCTCCACGTGGTGTCCGGTGGGAAATTCTGGCTTCTCTTTTTGCAGCAGCAGCAGCAGCAGCAGCAGCAGCAAAAGAGAAAAAAAGAATTTGCAAATACCAGATCGTGAAATGGGAAGCTGCGTGAAAAGACCCACATATAAAAGTGAGTGTTGGCGTCACAAGGGCCAATAAATAAACTAGTGTGACGAACCACTACTTTAAAGCGTAAAGAAAAACACTGCCGTCGGTCTCGCCGCTCTTTCTTCCTTTGTCTCGGCGTGTGTCGGTGTCGATGCGTGGTGCATCATAAATAAGGCCAATCTTAATCGTCCTAAGTCGGCACCTTAAAAGGGCTATTGCCTGCTATTTGTCAGTTCGGCGGCGGCGGCGGCAAGGTACAGGCCACAAAACACGCCACCGCCGTCCCGTCCAAAACTGAACATTTAGGCAACAACCAGTCGTAAAATAGCTCGACGAAAGATGCGTCTAAAATCGCATCTTTCAGTCCCAAATTTCTAAATTTTTCGGCTCGCTGCCGCGAGCCGCCAGGGGAAAAGGATCACTATACTGACTTTCAAACCCGCGTCCAAAACCGGCCACTTCGTATGCAAAACGCTTCATAA
>CAXIVU010000041.1:0-2500 GCA_964035795.1 Pterobdella sp. o SKG-2022
GTAAAATTGCACTTTTTTGCAAAACGCTTTACAATTATGAAGCGTTTTGCATACGAAGTGGCCGGTTTTGGACGCGGGTTTGAAAGTCAGTATAGTGATCCTTTTCCCCTGGCGGCTCGCGGCAGCGAGCCGAAAAATTTAGAAATTTGGGACTGAAAGATGCGATTTTAGACGCATCTTTCGTCGAGCTATTTTACGACTGGTTGTTGCCTAAATGTTCAGTTTTGGACGGGACGGCGGTGGCGTGTTTTGTGGCCTGTACCTTGCCGCCGCCGCCGCCGAACTGACAAATAGCAGGCAATAGCCCTTTTAAGGTGCCGACTTAGGACGATTAAGATTGGCCTTATTTATGATGCACCACGCATCGACACCGACACACGCCGAGACAAAGGAAGAAAGAGCGGCGAGACCGACGGCAGTGTTTTTCTTTACGCTTTAAAGTAGTGGTTCGTCACACTAGTTTATTTATTGGCCCTTGTGACGCCAACACTCACTTTTATATGTGGGTCTTTTCACGCAGCTTCCCATTTCACGATCTGGTATTTGCAAATTCTTTTTTTCTCTTTTGCTGCTGCTGCTGCTGCTGCTGCTGCTGCAAAAAGAGAAGCCAGAATTTCCCACCGGACACCACGTGGAGGTTCCAGATCACGTCCAGCACTTTTTTGCACTTTTACACTTTTACCATGACTAGACGGGTGATGGTGGTGATGGTGCCTTTCTTCGCCCGCCTCGTGATGCCCCTTTGTATTCATTGGTACTTGCGTATGGAGTACACACACGTGTGGGGGTTCTAGAGTTGGCATCATTTTATTCACCACATTATTCACCCTTCAACATAGGCACCTTTCTAGACGCATCTTACGCTACTTTTTTATGGCGCGACGGTGCCTAAGCGCTGCATATGTGAGCGCGTGTATATCACGCACACTCACATATACAACCTAGAAAAGGATAGTAACTGAGTAGAAGACGTTGTGTTTTAATAAATCGCTTCAGAATTTAGAAACGCTCTTTCTTAAAGCGAGTCGCGTCGCCTTGCCTTGCCTTGCCTTGCCTTGCCTTGGCGTTCGTGGGACTTGCAATGATAAAATTATTATTTTCGATTAATTTTTTAAAATTTATTAATTAATAAATTTATTTTTTTAATTAAATATTTAATCATTTTATATTAAATTATTTAATTTTTTTTTCTCACACTTTTTCGATTAATATTTTAAATTTAATTTTAATTTTCAATTAAATTTTATAAATTTTTTCTATTTCGACTTTTCATAAGACTAAAATCATCATCATCATCATCATCATCATCATCATCATCACCGCCGCGGCCGTGCAACACGCGTGCACACACGAAGATCATTATCATAACCACCAGTTCGCGCCCCTACTAGAACAATGAGCATACACGTGGTAATGGTTTTTTTTTTTAAATTAACTAAAATCAAATTTAAATGTTACAATACTTTATTGTGACATTTTAAAAACGCTCAAAATATATAAATATATATATATATATTTATTTTTCGATTATTTTTAAAATAAATTTAAAAAAAATTTTTTTTCTCATTAAATAGATGATTATTAATTAAATTTAGTCGTTTACTCAATCACAAATGTATACGAATCGAAGTAATTCATTTTAGAATAAATTTCATTTATTTTATCGAATTAAGTGAAAATGATGAAAAAAACTTTTTTTATCAAAAATTATATTCTACATATGTTTTAAAAGTAATTTAGTGAAAAAAAATCAACTAAAAAAAAAAAGTCATTTTCGATCAAAATCTCGACTAAGTGCCGACTATTTCTGAAGCGTTTTGCATAAAGATAACGTCCTCTACTCAGTTACTTACATTGCACCCAATTTTACTCTCTATTTCGATTCACACTCGATTAACGCGCCGCCGCCCCTAGCTACTTACGCTGGCTGCAGCCGACGCGCTGCATTACGCGCGACGCTGCTATATACATACAGCGCGTCTACGCACGCGTTATAGGCACCGACGGTGCCCAAAATAACTTTTTTTCGTAAAAAATTTTTTGAAAAAATTTCTGAAGCGTTTTATCAAAACAAAACGTCCTCTACTCAGTTTGTTACCTTTCCTAGGGTGTAAACTGGAGTGCAAAAGTAGGGCGGTGAAAAAATTTAATTTTTTTCACCGACTCGACATCTTTTGTCCGACAAGTTTGCCGTACGTGGTCTTTTGGTAGGCTATGAACGTACGAATGGCTACGAGTGCGACGCTAGGCTGAGATTCTTTAGCATCCGGCAATCGGCGACGCCAATAGATACCATCAAAAGGCGCCCAAGCGTCTACGGGTCCAAATTGAACGCGAATGTAGTCCTAAAACGACTATAAAATGACAGACAGATCAGCAATTTTGTTTCCGCCAAAGGCATAACAAATGCACCATGAACGAAGCGATATCGTGCTACTTGCTGCGTCTTTTATGCCCGTTTACACCTTGCCGGCGTATAGGGCGAAAAGCGTAAAAGCAA
>CAXIVU010000041.1:10000-12500 GCA_964035795.1 Pterobdella sp. o SKG-2022
GACTGCGTGTGACTGGGTGTGACTGGGTGTGACTGGGTGTGACTGCGTGTGACTGCGTGTGACTGCGTGTGACTGGGTGTGACTGGGTGTGACTGCGTGTGACTGCGTGTGACTGGGTGTGACTGCGTGTGACTGCGTGTAACCTACGACTAAGTCTCATTGGAATGTGAGACGCATCGTGTGGTCAAATTTTGAGTGAAATTTAGGCTGACGGTTCGACGATAACTTTGCCAATGCGTTGTTGCTTAGAAGAGATGGAGTTTGAATATGTGAGAAGAATGACTTGTTTGCCCATTGATATTGATATTGATAAGGTGAGTGAGCGTTTTTGTTGAAGTTTTGTGAAAATAAGGCACGATGCTGCAATAGATCTCGATTATACGCGGCTGCTGACTGAAGCGATTGACACAGACACAGACAGTGGACGCATTGATAGATGGAAATGACTCTGCCGCAAGTGGCGGCGTATGTGGCCGAAGGGATGAAATAGTATGAGACACTGGCAAGGATGCGTCTAAGGATGTGGGGTAAGGTGCCTAAAAATTTGAAAAAATGCAAAACGCTTTAGAATTGTAACTTGTAAATTGTAAAATTGCACTTTTTTGCAAAACGCTTTACAATTATGAAGCGTTTTGCATACGAAGTGGCCGGTTTTGGACGCGGGTTTGAAAGTCAGTATAGTGATCCTTTTCCCCTGGCGGCTCGCGGCAGCGAGCCGAAAAATTTAGAAATTTGGGACTGAAAGATGCGATTTTAGACGCATCTTTCGTCGAGCTATTTTACGACTGGTTGTTGCCTAAATGTTCAGTTTTGGACGGGACGGCGGTGGCGTGTTTTGTGGCCTGTACCTTGCCGCCGCCGCCGCCGAACTGACAAATAGCAGGCAATAGCCCTTTTAAGGTGCCGACTTAGGACGATTAAGATTGGCCTTATTTATGATGCACCACGCATCGACACCGACACACGCCGAGACAAAGGAAGAAAGAGCGGCGAGACCGACGGCAGTGTTTTTCTTTACGCTTTAAAGTAGTGGTTCGTCACACTAGTTTATTTATTGGCCCTTGTGACGCCAACACTCACTTTTATATGTGGGTCTTTTCACGCAGCTTCCCATTTCACGATCTGGTATTTGCAAATTCTTTTTTTCTCTTTTGCTGCTGCTGCTGCTGCTGCTGCTGCTGCAAAAAGAGAAGCCAGAATTTCCCACCGGACACCACGTGGAGGTTCCAGATCACGTCCAGCACTTTTTTGCACTTTTACACTTTTACCATGACTAGACGGGTGATGGTGGTGATGGTGCCTTTCTTCGCCCGCCTCGTGATGCCCCTTTGTATTCATTGGTACTTGCGTATGGAGTACACACACGTGTGGGGGTTCTAGAGTTGGCATCATTTTATTCACCACATTATTCACCCTTCAACATAGGCACCTTTCTAGACGCATCTTACGCTACTTTTTTATGGCGCGACGGTGCCTAAGCGCTGCATATGTGAGCGCGTGTATATCACGCACACTCACATATACAACCTAGAAAAGGATAGTAACTGAGTAGAAGACGTTGTGTTTTAATAAATCGCTTCAGAATTTAGAAACGCTCTTTCTTAAAGCGAGTCGCGTCGCCTTGCCTTGCCTTGCCTTGCCTTGCCTTGGCGTTCGTGGGACTTGCAATGATAAAATTATTATTTTCGATTAATTTTTTTAAAATTTATTAATTAATAAATTTATTTTTTTTAATTAAATATTTAATCATTTTATATTAAATTATTTAATTTTTTTTTCTCACACTTTTTCGATTAATATTTTAAATTTAATTTTAATTTTCAATTAAATTTTATAAATTTTTTCTATTTCGACTTTTCATAAGACTAAAATCATCATCATCATCATCATCATCATCATCATCATCACCGCCGCGGCCGTGCAACACGCGTGCACACACGAAGATCATTATCATAACCACCAGTTCGCGCCCCTACTAGAACAATGAGCATACACGTGGTAATGGTTTTTTTTTTTAAATTAACTAAAATCAAATTTAAATGTTACAATACTTTATTGTGACATTTTAAAAACGCTCAAAATATATAAATATATATATATATATTTATTTTTCGATTATTTTTAAAATAAATTTAAAAAAAATTTTTTTTCTCATTAAATAGATGATTATTAATTAAATTTAGTCGTTTACTCAATCACAAATGTATACGAATCGAAGTAATTCATTTTAGAATAAATTTCATTTATTTTATCGAATTAAGTGAAAAATGATGAAAAAAACTTTTTTTATCAAAAATTATATTCTACATATGTTTTAAAAGTAATTTAGTGAAAAAAAATCAACTAAAAAAAAAAAGTCATTTTCGATCAAAATCTCGACTAAGTGCCGACTATTTCTGAAGCGTTTTGCATAAAGATAACGTCCTCTACTCAGTTACTTACATTGCACCCAATTTTACTCTCTATTTCGATTCACACTCGATTAACGCGCCGCCGCCCC
>CAXIVU010000042.1:0-18732 GCA_964035795.1 Pterobdella sp. o SKG-2022
CAAACCTGTCATATATCAAACATGCATAGGTTCGCTGTCTTCAGTGTGCTCATGTCTAGAGGCCACAAAACCAGAAAAGAAGTTGCTGCATCAACGCTAGATGGAGAAGCGTACGTAGAAACACATTCCTCCATCCTCAACTTCCACAGCACGCTTCTCAGAAATGCGAGCCTCCTTTTCCGTGAATGGAATAAGGTCATTAGTATACACGATAGCACTCACTCCACTGCCGTTCAAGCTCAAAAGGGTCTTCTTTCCCTGCTAATTCTGCCAAGCCCTTTCCCTTGGCTGTGTTTTCGCTGGATAGTAGATAGGGACAGTGGGAATCTCGTTAATCCATTCATGCGCGTCACTAATTAGATGACGAGGCATTTGGCTAGTAGGATTTAATTTTTGAATATTGCAATGCTTATTGTACAACAATACCTCCAAACAATTTGAGATGATTGAAACAACAATAAAGAATATTCAAGGAAAAATGTGACTCTGGTGGTAGGTCTCATTTGAAGATTGTATAGAAAGAGATAGTTATATTGTGTGGAGAGTATGATGAAAGGGTAATATTAGTGTACGGAAATGCCCCTCATATAGCACTCATATGTTTTTATGCACCCAGAGAGGAAGAAAAGGCAAATGCCCGAAATATCAGTTTTGGAAAAACCAAGGGAAAGCAGGTGGCATTCTGAGGGAGAGAACATTATGCCCCTGTGGGAAGCAATTATGGGGATTTGCTTTACACTATTTGGTGTCAAGTTTATGGAATTTAGGAAGCTTTTTGTGCCAGAAACACACAAAAGTGACCCATATTTGGAGCGTTTAAAATCATTTGCTTGTTGGGCATTGGTAGGGTTTGAAATGGAAAAATCAAGAACGTAAGCCGTATTATCTCTTGTCAAAATTAAGTCCGGCTTACAAAAATCGTCGGCTCAACTCGCTTCACTGGACCCTTCACCCCTTCCACCACCACACACCCTGTCTCCTCATGTGATTATGAATGATTCCTAGAGGGTTGACTTACTCTCATCAGCATCTCAACAATTAAATGCAGACGAGAATGACCCCCAAAAACTGAAATCCCTGCGAAATTTCAGTCAGGCACTGACTCCTTCACAGTGCACTGAAGAAGATAGAATCACTATGAACACATTCTGCCAGAAGGCCTTCCCATACTCCGAAAAAAAATCCATCCAACGACTAGCATCCAATCCGGTACCTACCAGCCGCAAGCATGTTCGCCATTTTCAATACGGCCATATCCAGATGGTGTACAAAAACCGGTTGAAAGACGCTGCTCCAACGATTCTAGAAGGTAGATCGACCACAGCTAACATTGACGCACACGTTTCCATTTTTAATTTCTTCAACTACAGGTCCTCCATCCTGTTATCTTCTCCTCATCCAGATGTTGACCGCGTGCATTCTGTTTTCACTGAAAACGTGAACCTAATCTCCGCCATCTCTTCTTTCGAAGTCCCTATGGGTCTCAAGGAATTGAACGGAAAAGCTGCTGGTGTCGATCGGGTTTAAGCGTTTGACCACAAGTCGGTGGAATCCTCTCTCCCGCCGGTTTCTTCAACCTCCTCATCGTCTGTGAATACTTTCCACCCCACCTTTTTATCGCCCGAATAACTTTCATCCCTAAAACTGACGTCCCAACCAAACCGAATGACTTCCGACCCATTTCAGTTGAATCTCTCATTCTTCGTCTTCCCGATTAAATTATTTTCCTCCGTTGGTCATCGACCTTCACCTAAGATAGATGCCAGTTTGCTCTCCTCCAACGAGATGGGACTTATGAAGCCACATCTGTTCTTCACGCCCTTCTTCGTCATTCCCACACCCACTGCAGAGATCTTTCGCTAGCAAGCATCGATATCTCCGAAGATTTCGATTCCATTTTCCACGACTCTCTTCTTCGCGACGCCCAAGCCTTTGGAGCTCCACGCCCTCTACTTAATTACATACGATCTTTCTACGCACATTCTGTCTCCTCTGTTAACGACCAGTTCCTCCATCCCCAGAGAGGTGTCCGTCAAAGTGATCCGCTGTCCCCGCTCCTCTTCATTATGGCCCTCGATGAGGCCCTTGAAGCTTCTTCACCCCAAGGCTACTGCATTGACAACGTCGATAGCCCCCATCTTGCCTATGCGGACGACGTTATTCTCATTTCCTCTTCCGTCTCCAACCCTAGGACAAAAATTTTGAATTTTAACGAACCTATTTCTCATAACGGTCTGTCCCTCAACTGCCTTAAATCATTATGCATCAACATTAGAGCAAATGGGCACTTGAAACGAACCGTGCTTGATACCTCTTCTTTCCTACCTGATATTGACTCCCTTGGGCCAACTGGCTCTTTTAATTATCTTGGTAATTATATAAACTGCGAAGGCAAACTTCCTCCTTCTGCCGCTTCCGTTCTTTCCTACATGCTCGCCAATGTTTCAAAAGCACCCCTTAAACCGTATCAACGTATGCATCTTAAATTATTTTTGATTCCGAAACTTATTCACTCCCTCTCGATGTCCGTCATTCACCTGAAAACATTAAAGTCCATGAACCTTCAAATCCGCCCTTCTGTAAGAAAGTGGCTTTGTCTGCCCAAGGACGTCCCAATCGCCTTCTTCCACGCCGACATCGCTGACGGTGGGCTAGGCGTCCCCGATCTTCAATCTTCCACAATACTTCAGCATCGCAACCGCCTTGAACGTCTCCTCCACTCCCCATCTCCCTTGCTGCATTGGGCAGCCACAGAACCCGCAATCCCTCTTCCTATCATTACGAAGCAGAATTCACCAAGCTTTGGATTGTTCACCCATTAATAGGGAACGTGAACTGGGTTTAGACCTTCGTGAGACAGGTTAGTTTTACCTTACTAATGAGTACATAAAAACAGTGCAGTACAATCTGGCCGTTGCTATGGTAATCCTGTTTAGTACGAGAGGAACCGCCGGTTCAGACTATTGGTATATGTGCTTGGCCAAAAGGCCAATGGTGCAAAGCTACCATCTGAGGGATTAAGGCTGAACGCCCCTAAGACTGAATGCCGTCCAGATTTGCAACGGTACATTCCGTGCCCGTCGCGTGGCGAGGCAAGCTTACGAATTCCTTCCGGTGTTTGGACTAAACCATGTGTTTGGCTAGGCCCGGTCGGTCTGGTGTATTGCCAGAGCAATATGACCGAAACTGTGCTCGAGATATGGGGGTGCAGAGGTCGACACGGTATTCAATTGTGGTATGAGCGTGAGGGCACTAAATCGTTTATAGACGACTTCATGTTTTGTCGGGGAGACGTAAGTGTTCGAGCGGTTCCCACACTGCGAGACATTCACACAAGACAAATACAATGACATTTTCGTTATGATGTTGGATGTCCGTTGTTCAAATGAGCCATGAAAATATCAGCTAACGCGGGTCTCAAAGAAATTTCCATTGCTACTCCATCTTTTGGATGGTAGGGTTGAGCATTGAAAAGGAACCGAATTTTCCCTCCTGGTCAGCCCGGGAAGGTGATTCATTTAAGACATCATCAGCTTTAAAAATATGTTGCAGTCATAGACTTTCAACCTTAAATCCAGTTTCACAAGAGGGATCAAGAGATTCCTCAAGAGCTGCAACGAAAAGAAGGGGAGAGAAAAGATCGTTTTGATGAATCCCTCGTGGTGGGTTCAAGGTGAGATCGCGGAAACTGGAGAGAAGGGAGAGTGAAGATAGTTGATGAGAAGTTGGGCAGCACCAAAGCCTAAAACTCCAGGCAGCAGAGTCATGCATTATGGATTTGAATGCTTTTGAGATGTCGATCGAGGCGATAGAAAGGTCCTTGCTGGTGTGTTGAGAACAACGGGGGACTGAATGAAGAACAAAAGTTGCTTCGTAACAATGCACATTGTGTAAAGCCAAACTGAGACCGACCTTTGGGGATGAAGGGTATTAACCAGGAAGAGATGGCTTTGTGGAGACACATAAGAAGAATACGTTCAACAGTACCATCATCATCTTCAGATGCATGCTATGAATCATAGTGATGCATTGCTGCCATCCAACCCGGAAAAAAACAGATTATTATTTTGAGTGTTATGTAGGGGAGAAGATTCAAGTAGACAGACAACAGGATGAGTGATAGAGAAGTCGAAAGTACATGTGAGAGAGCTCAGATTGTTTAGTGAATATAGAATATCAACAAGTCCTCCATTGTTGTCTATCTCAAGCCATGTCTGGTCAAGTTCTCATCCATTGGTGAGGAGGGTTACGAGAGCCCCATTCCGGTAGGCGGCAAGCTCCAGTGGCTGCTAAATCCTTGGTAGTTTTCTTCATATTTGATTGCCATGTCAGTTTTTGTCCTCTACGAGATTTCTTCCGACTAAATTCATGAGTGGTGAACATCACCTTCTGCATTAAGCGCTGCTTGTCTATTCGTAGGACATGACCCAGTCCTAGAAAATGAGCCTGTTGGATGATAATAATCAAACTTTTGCTTTGTTAGTTGACCTGAAATTCCGTTGACGCACCTCCCACTTGGTTATCTTCTTCTTCCAACAGATATGTCTAATGGTCCTCAGACATCTGTATTCGAAAACCTGCACTCGATGAAGGTCCTCTGAACGTATTGGCCATGTTTTGCAGCCATAGGTGAGTGTTGGACGAACGGTGCAGTTATACACACTGCGTTTATTCGTTAAAGATATGTCTGTCTCATATTAAAGGTGGCGTAAGTTTCCGAATATCGCTCAAGCTTCAGAAATCCTGGATGTGATTTCATCAGTCATGTTTCCGCTTGCATTGAGACAGCTCTCAAGATATGTGAAACTATCAACAAAGTCTAACCCTTCATCACTAAGAGTTAGCGATGTGATTGAGCCTGTCCAATCTGTCAGCATAACTTTACACTTTGATGTGGCGAAATTTAATCCATACCTTCCAGCAGCCACATTTAGATCGTTCAAAATGGCTTTAGCTTCTTCAAACGAATCAAATGAACCAGCGTTATCGTCTACGTACTCTAAGTCAAAAAAGTTTCCGGTTTCTAGAACAGAGATAATTCGTTCATCCATGGTTTGATGAAGGATGTCATTAATGACAAAATTGAAAAGAAAGGGTGATATGAGACAGCCTTGACGAAATCTACTGGTTGTGTTAAAAGTTAGACTAAGTTGTCCATAAGCTCTGACCTTTCCAGATGTGTGGGCATACATCGATTTTAATATGTTCACATAATTTGCAGGGACACCTTGGGTTGGGAGCAAGTTGAATAGTTCCAGTCGGTTGACTGAATCGAACGCGGTTTTGAGATCTAGGAGGACATATATCGTTGCGCGATGATATGTGTGTCTATGTTCCATGTACTGTCGGAGTGTAAATATTTGGTCCACACAACCTCAAAAATGAATATTTAGGTTTTCTGAATGAGCACAAAGTGTTTATTTTAGTTCACTTTACGCGAATGGACAGTAAATGTGATATGGCTTTATGGGACAAATCAATTGTTTCAAATTGATAATAATGTCTATATTGAACATTGGAATAAAATGCAACAAACAACCTTAATTTCAGTGGTTCATCAGTAGTCTTAACACCAGAACCGCGGAACATATTCACATTCGAAACGATAGAAAAAAGATGAACTTGGATATCCTTTCATGGCTTTTCTAGTCAGTGTACTGCTGAGCTTCTCACGCCAGAAATGGAAGTTGGTCACGAAATAAGAAATATGTAATGAAATATGTAATCATGATTTCTTTTTGCAGGTTGGTCGACGAGAAACAAAAATGGCCAAGAACGTCAACTCCTAATTCACTGTTCCTTTTTCAATAGCTATCAAAACACAGTTATCGAAATTCCCACCACATATGCTATTTCTAAAAATAAACTTGTTTTAATTGATATCTATGAGTGTCTATAATTGTTAGAACGCCAACACTTGCTCAACATTTTTATGCAACTGTACTGAAGACACATTGCTCAGAATAGCAAAGTGTGACACGGTAATGCTTCAACACAATATGCAATAAGTATCACACAGTTTTGTTGCCTATCCAGAATCAGAGCCAACAGAAAACTTTGAGGCGTTCTAGTGTAAGTGTTGAGCTGCTGTTCCACTCCAGGATGAACAGCTGGTTCTCTACTTGTAGAGAAAACAAACCCAGCTAAACTCAGAACAGTGACAAAACGCTCGCTGAAGGACGGTGAATTTATTGATAAAAGCCCCATATGAGAAAAGCATGAATTACCTAATTTCCCTTCAATTAGGCTTTTATTGTCAACATTGCATTTCTGTAAAAATGATTCTATTAAAAATAACTTCATTTTATTCGTATGAATATAATTGTGACAGTAATATAAAGTAATCTGAAATGGTGAATGCATGTGCATGCCCCTATCTAAAATGTGCAAAATATGTAGAATATACGCATTAAAAAGCAATGCCTTTTATTCATGTGGCGTCATAGACACTTCGTTTTTCACATTCAATCTCAGGTAAAACATTTCATGGATTTACAAGCATGTATGCCACAGACACGTTTGACTCTGTTTAAATCAATACTATTTACTGGCGCACCATTCAGTTTTAACAAGTCTGGCAGTTATACTGGAAATAGATACATATGTGGTGGTTAGACGCACAGAGATTTGCCCCATTTGAAGCGTAAAAGCATCAACCCAATGCAACATAGAACATTCAAAATGGGTACTTCTTTCATTCAACAGTGCTCATAAATAAATTGCATACAGCATGGTCAATATAATAGTTGATAAAGATGGATTGGTCAACATATGTCGTACTCTAAATGCATCATCGAAAAGTTTGTAAAGTTGGAATCTCATTGGCGAAAGTGGAATTATGAAATAAGGTATGCGACGGACCATAGAGAGAATTGTAGTCAATTGGTGAAAACATTCGAACATCATATATTATGGGTGGCATAAAATTTTCACGATCGAATAATAATTCAATCAATCCAAGTAAAATTGGGAAATGGTTTGTGGTGTATTGATTACTTTGGGAAAAATTGCGAGGATACATATTGTTGTTTGTCAGCCACAGGCTTCATGACATGTATGACGATAGCATTTGAAATATATAGCCACTGCTTTAAGAACAAACTGAATAAAATGGTACAGTATGTTCATGTACAAACTTATGAAAATATGCGAACCTATTCTTTCACAGCTACCAATTATTAGTTTTAGAGAAAGACTGTTATCAGTAATAGCTTATCTCCGTCGGCGAGCTTTTGGTCAGTGTGTACGTACGACATCTAATCCACGTACCCTACATTATGCAGTTTAGTTTCTGATTTGAATTATGTTTGTTGCTTTTAGGGTGTTTTAGTGAGAAATGTACAGCAAAATGATTATAATCCCTTTGGTTATTGCTGGTGGACACATTTGAATTTTTTTGTGAGCTTGAAAGTGCAAGTTAAATGACATTTTATTCTCTGTTAAACCAAGTAATGAATCATTCCATAACACCTAATATTCAATCGGTCAAGTTATGATGCAGATTAAATCAAATCAAATATCCGAGTTCAAGACAGGAATAAGTGTTTCAATAGCGTCACATTAGGACGAAGAAAACGAAAATAGGAATGATAAAAGCGTGGCAACAGTAAACTAATGTTCAGTAGTTATCAGTAACCTATATGTTACATTCGTATTAAACGTGCAAAAGATCTAGCAAGTGTGTGGAAATTGTAACCACGTAATTGGTGTGAAATGTGCGCGCACAAAGATTTTAGACATCGCCCAATCAATTGCCATTACAATTTACAAACCTGACATTTGTAAATGGAAGCTGAGTATTACCATGCTCAGTCTACCCCGTCAATGACGAATACCAGTATGTTTTCATCTCAAATGCTTGTTATAAATTTTGAATATCTTTTGTTTTATCATGAACGGTCTTTCATATATTCGTAACAACTATCTCTAAACTCCTCTTCATGTTAGCCTTGAATGAAACATTATCACATTTAGCTTATTTATATCTAATCACAATTACCTCAGTGTTACTACGCAGCTAATCCAAACGTCTTCTATTTTTTTGGTCTTAACACTCTTAGTAACTGTCAATCCTGTATTGAACTTGGATATTTGATTTGCTTTATTTCGCATATCAAATTGAAAAATTATAATCCTTTAATTTAGGAGGACAATATATGTATTGAAACTGATGAGAAAAGTTCTAAAGCACTTTGAGTTTGCCAATTGTCTTTTGAGTATATTATTGTCGTTTTCTAAATAGGTTTATTGAGCAGATATTGTTATCATCCTGATTAGGTGAAATCTTTCAGATGATTACGCTATTATGTTGCTTGCGGAATCCTCCCATTTAATTCCACAAACTGTTGGAAAGCTCCATTTGCTCGTTTATAACACTTGAATCACCTCTCATACACATTACTGAAAGTTCACAAATTCATATCCTGGTACAAGTGACATAACTTTATACAGTGATAAGAAGTCCACGTTCATTTCAGCCAAAATATATTTGAACGTTTGTCGTTCAAAAGTAACTTCATCATCATTGTCTACGGTTAGTTACATTAATGTAATATCCGTCGGACCCAATCCCAACTGATAAGTAAATATTTTATCACATTTCACTCCAATAATAAGAAATTGTTAGTACGTTCAACTCGGTGTTTCGTCAATTCATATAATGCTAATGAAACTAAAAGGATTGAGGGTAGCGAACCTTGTCTATGGTAACAATGGGTTACCAAACAGGTGAGATATGTATATATTTTTACATGTTTATATTTAATACTGAATCTGAGACTGATGTGTAATAAAATAATTTATCTGCCTCTTATCTGATTGCTGGCTGTTTTGCCTTGGAATTAGAGAGCTAACTTTCACAAAATTTGTTTTTTTTCTAACTGTTTGAGCGTTCGCTAAATATATTGTGGTTTATTCTTCTCATATCAGTCAATATGTCATCCATTAAGCACGACATTTATCTACTCGATCACGTTTTCTTGATTGTCGTGCACGTTGACCTATCTACTATAATACTAACAGCTTTTGATTTTTCATTCCGAAAAATTCTTCCAGTTATTGCTTTATTGTTCGTTGGGAATGAAAGAACTTGAATTATTTTACTAATCTTAGTAATAATTAAGCCCAATGCACGCAGGAAACTAAGGGAAAAGTCTTCTGTTAAGGGCAGACAAAACCATTTTAAATTTTGTTGATGAAATAATCGAGAACCACTCCACATCTAACTTTTGGTTTGCAGAGTTTCTGTCACAGAAGGGAGTATTTTGCTGAATTGGACGCGTAATAAGTTCTTTAAATATTCAACCACATATCTCTGTTAAAATATATTGCCTGAGGTTTTGTGTTCAACAAAAGTAATGCATTGATTTAGTGTTCAAACGCAAGATATATGTACCCCAGTAAGCAGTGATATAAAATTATAAAAATAAAAGACTTTATTTACTTAGCGGGGCAAGCGGTACTAAATATATTTTGTAATGAATCTACGTTGGTGCATCATGAGAACTATCCGATATTAACATAAGAAGAACCTGAGAAATAATGCAATAAGTTCAATATTGGTTGCAAAAAATGTCATCTAACTATATTCAATATAATAAAGATAGGCGCCTGCGCCCAGTAGCAAAAGCTGTAATATTTATAACAAGCAGTAACAAAATTCTTTCGCGCTAAAATTTGCTTGCGACAAAACCCATAAATAAAAGACATTAACAATAACTATTTCCACAAGCGAAGGCTTAATACCATCATCGAAAACAGGTATGTATATATTGCAATATACTGATGTATATATGTGTATATATTCATATATATGAATATATGTGTTCAAACATATGTAAAACGCGTGCGTTTTCAATATCCGCATCGTTTCTGTTTCAGGTTAAGGCGCATTGCAACGATTACAACAATTCTTCAGAATCTCAAAAATATATCATCCAGTTAGAGGCAAAAGCTAGAAAGCGATGCATATTTATGCACATAAATACGAAAACATGATTTAAATAAGGATAAAAATTAACTTGTAAACATGAAAAACATAAGAGTTTATTCATTTGCTTTGCTTCCACTAATTAGGACCTGCATTCAACAGCACAGGGTGCATTGCTTCATGTTGCTTTTGTTACGCATATTGTCTGTGTGTGGCGAACTGTTTCATTGGTAGCAAAAAATATTCAGTAATTCTGACTTATGATTGATTTTAGGTTTCATTCTTTCTTAAAGCATTTTCATGAACTCTTTTTTGAAGATTAAAAGAACTTAATTAAATTGTTTTCTATGAATCAACTTACTTAGTTTGTGATCAATTTTATCTGCGTTAAATGGTACAGTTTTAGTTGTTGAGAATATTAGACACACATTCGTCATTTTGGTAAAAGTAATTTATGATTACAACGTTAGTTTATATTTCAAGCTATATTGAACGCTGGACAGCATATGGGTTCTTCAAGTAAAACGGAAAGTACATTTGAAATGCCTTTTTACGTGAGTGCTCAAACACAAACTGTTTTGTTTAAATTGTGTAACAAACATCTATTCTCGAAATGTGCAAAATTTCTGTAGCTTAGTATTGCCAACATTTTCAGAATGAAAAAAATCGGATTGAATTATACCAAATATAAGCAGCCTTATCGCATTTGGAATATGTATTGGTTAGTCAACGACACACCAGCTATTTTAGTTCATACCAACATATTGTTCACTGAATTTTTTCAACAAATTCTTGTGTGTACTAATGCAATTCAACATGAGCAGCGTGAAACTTATTGTATACAGGAATCAAATGTGCGTACACTAAACATAAACTAACGCATTTTATATTTTGCATGTGATTAAACAACTTTATCTTCAGACATTGTAAATCAACATTTACAGTGTTTCGTCCTGCATTTTGGAATAATTGATTGCTTTATGTTGTCTTGTTACTTTATAATGGATACGTTAATTTATGTGCCATATTTTTCAGCTACACATGTTTACATCAGATTTCAGAATATATTTCGGTCTTAGTGGTTCAATATCTGCTTCATCGCAAATTCTGCGTGTCAGAAAATCTCAAAGATTTCAATTCTGCATATCTCGGTGGCACAAACTTTTAATAATAAAAGATACCACATGTATTTAATCGATAAAGAAAAATTGTAGAAAAAGTCTAGTTTATTCATTATTGATTGTGTAAAATGGCATCCAGCTGCATTAGGAATATTAAAGATTGACGCTCGCACTGCATGAAAGATGCTGTAGTATTTATAAGGAGCCGCAACCGAATTCCTTTTGCACTAAACCCATAACCTAAAGACATGCTCATTCACTATTTCTAAATGAGAAGGTTTAATAGCATCATCAAATACTGGTATGTATATATTGATTTATACTGATATGTCTATACATATATGTAGATATTTATACATATGTAACGCGCAAGCGTTTGCAAAATCTGCATTGTTTCTGATTTAGGTTTGAGCAAACTGCAACAGTAAAGCAATCCTTGAGAAACGGGGAAAAATATACTATCGGGTTAAAGGCAAAAACGAGAACAGCTTGCATATTTATGCACGTACATACATAAATAAGACTTGACTAAAAATCAGAACTAACTTGTAAACATGAAAAAAATAAGAGCTGTTTCATTTGCTTTGCTACCTCATATTATGACTTGCTTTTGGCAACACAGGATGCATTGCTTCATGTTGATCATATGACGTGAATTGTCTGCGTATGTTGAGAATTTTGGTTTTTGGTGAAATATTTATCATTGTGGTTGGCCCAATAATAATTCCAGCTTTCCCTTTAATAAAACCTCCTGATGTAGTCAATTGGTAGTCAGTCCTTATTTACGGGTACCTGAAGTTAATCATTTTTAATCCATGGACGCACCTGATTGCTGGTCAATTGCATCTGCATGAAAAGGTGCAGTTATAATGATTTCAACATTTAGACACATTCTCTATTCAGGAAGTGCAGTACATCAGCAGTTGGATGCCTAATAACTAACCATACCAAAATATACAGTGAAATAAAGTAAATGCAATGAAAAATACTAAAATACGTGGCAAAATCCGATAAAATATGCACAATTCAAAAATTGAGAAAACAACAATTAGCATATAAAATTTAAGGCAACGAATAGAATTAATCAGGTGAGTGACAATTCAAATAAGATATAAGCATGTCACATACATTGTATGTTTACAGATTCTTGTATTTGTATGACGTCTTCCGATTTCTGCAGTCTCATGAATGCTGCATAATATTGACACTTGTATCATCCCGATGAGAAAATTTGAACTGATTTCATGATATACATGTTTTATTGAATCCAGCTTTCATTAAACTTAGGCTCCTCATTATACAAGAGGCAAGGTAATATTATCTAATATTACGATTACATAAATACGTTTACGACAGTTTGATTTTACACATTGGCCTGAAATGAACAAATTCAAATATACCAGAGAAGGTGTTCGTATGAAATCAATATAGTAGCATCTGATATTTGGGTAATGAACTTTAACTCTAGGTTTTTCACGTAGACGCAAGTGTTAAAATATATGGATCACAGGTATTACGACCATATTCAAACGAATTCTAATCACTGATTGAATGTATCTGCTGTTTTTAATTCCAGGGATGACACGATACAAGATATCACTGGACGTAAAAAGTTAAATACATCAGTTTTTTGTTTTGCTTTAAAATAATGCATATATATATACATCTGTATACATATGATAAAAAGAATTTGTTCGTGCGAGTATTAAACAAATACAACATTGCTCCTCACAATGTTGTGATACTATATAAATATTATAATTTTTAAATTATTATCGTGAACATGATTCACCTTGGTCGATATGGAAAACCGATGATAAAATAAACCATTATTCAATAAATTAAAAGTCAAGCTTTAAAAACCTCCAAAAAAAGGTTTATAAATATATATAAATAAACATATAAATACAAATATAAATGTAGATATTTAGACATATCCAAAGGGCAAGTATTTAAAATATCCGCATCAATTCTCTCTCAGGTTTGCACGAACTATAAATATAAATATAAATAAATATAAATGCAAATATAAATGTAGGTAATTACACATATTCAAAGAGAAAGTATTTAAAAAATGCAAATCCGTTCTCCCTAAGGTTTCACCGAACTGCAACAATAAACCAATCCTTGAGAATCGGCCAAAATATTCCCTAGTTAGAGGTAAAAAGTGAAACCGTTGCATATTGATGCACATGCATACATAAATATGATTTAACTAAGAATCAAAATTAACTTGTAGACCTGAACAACATAAGAGTTTTTTTATTTGCTTTGCAACCTCAAATTAGGATTTGCTTTCTACAATGAAGGACGAATTGATTCATGTTGTTCCTATGACCTTAATTGTCAGCGTATGGTAAACTGTTTGATTGGTAGCAAAATAATTATCATTGTTGTCGATTTAAAATTGATTTTACGTGACTCACATATTTAAAGATGTTTTATGAACTCAAACTTGATGTTACTCAGACCTGCATTGAATTGTTTTCTATGAATCAACTTACTTGGTTGGTGAGTAGTTGTGTCTGCATCAAATGGTAGATTTATAATTGTTCAGAAATTTAGACACACATTCTTCGTTTTGGTGAAATTTCTTTATATATAATACTTTGGTTTGTATTTCACGCTATATCGAACGGTTTACGTCATATGAGTTTTATTTTAATGTGGAATACCATTATAAATACTTTTTGGTATGGATTCTCAAATAGTAAATGTGTTGGTTTATGTGTGTATGAATCGCCTATGATCAATGTGTGCAACAGTTCTGTAACACATTGTGGCGTAAATTTGCAGAACGACGAATGCCGTATTTTAAAATTTAGACTAAATGGAGTTTTATTGCATATTGAATATGTACTTGTTACTCAACCACATACAAGCTTTTCTAATTTATTTCAAAGTATTGCTCACTGGATTTTGTTCACAATGCTTTTTGTATGCAGATGCATTTCAACATAAACAACGTCAAATTTATTGTGTACCGAAATGCATACGATTTTAGAAGAATCAAAATCACTTGATAAACGTGAACAATATAAGAGTTTTTGGTTTGCTTTGCCACCTCAAATAATGTTTTCCTTCACACACCACTGGATGCATTGCTTCATGGTGTTCGTATGACGTGAATTATCTGCTTATATAGAGCGGTTTGTCTGGTTGCATAATAATTATGATTGGTTTTGAATGAACAAACATTGATTTTTAGTTTCTCTTTTTTAGATTTAATTTTATGAACTGTGGCTTGATGTGACAAAGACCTTAATTGAATGGTTTTCTATGAATTAAACTTAATTGGTTTGTGAGTAGTTGTATCTGCGTTAAAATGTACAGCTATAACTGTTCAGAAATTTAGGCACACATTCTTCGTTTGGTAAATGTTATAAATGATTAAAACATTAGTTTGTATTTCAAGGTATAGTGAAGGATGTACGGCATATGAGTTCTTTTAATTTTAAAAAAAGTACTCTTATAAATCCCGTTTGGTGTAAGTGCTCAAAGAGAAAATGTTTTGGTTTTAATGGGTATTAAACGCCTATAATCTATATATGCAAATTTTTTATAACAAATCGGGGCACGAATTTGCAGAATGAAGAATTACGCATTCCAATATTCAAAACAAATGAAGCATTATCGGATTTGGAATATGTACTCGTTATTCATGCTTATTCAACCTATTCTAATTTATGCCAATGTGTTGTTCACAGGATTTTGTTTACAATATTTTGTGTGTGTATCAATGCAGTTTATCACAAGCCACGTCAAATTTAATGTGTACATAAATCAAATGTACAATTCGGCTGTACACTAAACCTAAGTTGACGGATTACACATTTGGCGTGTGATGGAACAAGTTTATCTTTAGACGTTGTGAGTTGACATTTAAGGGTTTTCATCTTGTTTTCTTGTTTGATTGATTGCTTTATATTGCCTTAGTACTTTGTAGTATATGCGTCGCTTAAGGTGCCACTTATTTTCACTGTGCATAATTGCATCACGTGTCGGAATTTTTTTGGTCTTCCAGATTGAATATGATAGTCTTCTTCACCGCCTATGCCCAGTATCACAAAATTATATACTGTTCAATTAAACTTATTTTGTTAATACGTGCCCTTAATAATAAAGATGCCTCATGTTTCATATCCATGGAATGACATTGTAAATATAACGTAGTTTGATAATTTTTATTGTGGAGAATTACATGTTTATATATCGGGAATATTGATGACTGGAGCCTGCGCCGCATGAGAGAAGCTGCACTGTTTATAACGAGTGATTACATGATTTCTTGCGCCATGTTTATTTTGATAGTACATGTATTCAATAATAAATAATAAATAATACATCCGTATGAAGAAAATTACTGAATGTGATTCTGAGTACAATTTCTCTAACAGGGACTATCATCCTGCTCGCTGATAGTCATCGTAAGATTTGGTTACATTTTGCGATTTGAAAAGATCCAGATCAGGCAAAATAAGTTTTCCAGCTTTAAGTAGTTGGCCTGCTGACTTACAATTTCAGTCAAATGGCAAATAAGAATATGCATCGACATTTTGTTGGTATGATCATAATAATAATCATTCTGCAAATGATGTCCTTGGTAATATTCAAATTTTTGTTGTCTAAGCTGAATAATTTTTCGCTTTACATCTACTTGATGCGTGTTTTCTGCATGATTATTTTTATCATTTTTGCGACGAAAACCACTTTTTCTGTGATTACGTAGAAGTAATGAGACCCTTTAGGGAAGGAGAATTCCAGTGTTTCCGAAATCATGCGATAATACTTTCAGATTTTTTTCCTTGTTTGGCTTTGGTTGCAGGATCTTTCGTATATAGGAAAAAGAAGGAACATTTAGCGTGCACTGATAGGGACAAATATAGCTTTTGATTAGTATACCCAAGAACAACGACAGGTTAGTGAAGGATCTTACTGGACACAATCAGGAATTGAGAAAATCATCTTAGTTGTAAATCGTTAACCTGATAATAGGTTTTAAATTACATATATTATTTTTAATATCAGGCACACAATGGTGTGTAAGCCAAAATTGTTTCGCAGTGAATTATTTTCATGTATGTGTGAAAAGTTATCTTCTACTTCATTTGCCCGGTTAATGCGGCTTACATGAAATTTTCCTATTACTCACTATCTCTAAATCTACATAATAGCTCATCCATTTGCAAATTTAATTTTTAGTGAAACAGAAATACATGCTTAGAATCTGTGTCCACAAAATCATATATATTCAAATCAAGTACGAGAAATTAAAGGTTGTTGCCTAATGCAGGAGGATAATTTGTGATTATAATGTGCTGTCGTTCAATGAGAAGCAATAATCAAATGTACAATAAATTGCACTTATTGAAGTAAGTAAGAAAGTAAGTTTAAAATATCTGGAAAAATGTGCACACATCACGTCTGAATTCAGAAATACGGGTAAAGCTTTCTAATCTCTTTAATGTATTCCCTGCTAGATACATGCCACGACGTAAACACAGATAATTATTTCAAGTTCACCTGGAAAATTCCTTCTAAGCATTTAGTGAATATTTACTTTTGATGGTTGTGCATCCCTGAAACCCGTAATGCTTATGCAATCAAATCCCACCTCGATTGCTAAAAATCGAGTTAAAATCCAATTTTTTGTGAGAATTCTGAAAATATCAAAATTCTTAAGTGGATGGTCTAAACTTTGGATGCAATTCAAAATGTTTAGAAAACTATCCAGATATTTTTACTAGACGTATCCGTGTATTCTCGATTGGTTTTGACAATTTGACCTTATATATTGCTGACAAATCCACTCTTGTTTTAAAAATCGAATATTTGCATTCTTTCGTCGGTTAAGGTCCTGTCAATATCATGAATATGATAAAACGTGTCTACCTATGACCCCAGCGCGCCACTCTACATGGAGTGAGTTTGTTTCGATTGACAATTTCAAGATCTCAGTTAGTTCAAGTAGATTTAGCCATCCGAATTCTGCAAAGCGGCTGACAGCATAATCTTCCTTATTTCATCATCACGAGATTATTATTGTCTCGTCATTAGTATAACGTAATTTTCCACAATGCTCATAATGCAAATTACTTATATTATTTTTGTTAATCATTTGTCCCTATGACTGTTCTTTCAGCTTTTCATTTCCTGTTTAGTCAATTGTGTTTTACCCAGGCCATAAAAATAGCAGTTGGCAAATCAACTTCTGTGTGTGTTTCAAATTTGTGGCTATCATGTTGCACATGGCATCTTACATGCCTGTTGAAAACTACTGATATCTTACAATCAAAACCACATTCAAAATATGCACTCCATAGATCGATGCACCTTACCGATAAGTGTTATTATAATTTGAGTGAACGAAACATGAAAATGTTTTTCTACTGTCAACATTATAGAACTATCTTGGTAAAAACATATGACTGTCAACAGTTAGTTACGTTTCTGGCAAAACAATATCTGATGGTATCACGCAACCAAAAAAACGAATTTGAATCAATCACAGGAAATTAACTGAGTAAAATTGGATTTATCAAATGTACAATTATTCTTCTGCAATAACATGAAATCTGCTGGTGATAGGGATAATGTTTCATTAATATTTGTATTCACTACTGTAAACTGATTTAAAGCTTTATTAGGATGAGCAACATTCCAGGTGTAAGTACAGCGTTCTTCACCGTATATAGACTGGTTTTGTTCAAAAATCCTCATTCAAAATTTGAATGCTGTTATCAGTGAGGCGGCCTTACCAATTATTTTTGAAAGGACATGTTTGTGTGACCTTATACATTATGTGTTCATTATGATTTCATCCCAATAGATTCTCATGGGGATATATTAAAAATCTAGTTAACTAACTAATACGTTATTGCAAATCTTACATTTGTCGTAGTCGGGATCTATATCAATCAGAAACAAATATTTGTATCATGACTGAGATTTAAAGCAACGTTCACACTTGTCATTTACCTTTAAAATCAATGATGATTATCCACTTCCATTTTTGTTTTTTTGCGACAGAAATGGCCAAAAAGTGATGGTGTGGAAAATAAAGTATAAATTAAACATACGAAAACACACTGCTTTTCCATTATTTTATATATCATGTATTTGATTTGGAATAATAGGAATATGGATGATATATACTGGAATAATTGATTACTGAATTGATTACCAGGACAGAAACATACTTTTCGAGGGATGAGGGACGGTAATGAATTATATAAAAGTCACTTGACATAGATTGTGGAAGTAAATGTAGCGATTAATTAAGCTGCTGAATGTGCAATGCAGCCAGATTCACATTTTGCATGAATAGACTGTGCCGATATCAGTGGATAAACATATGGTAATCCAGTTATTCAATAACGCTACCGGACAGCGAATTGTGGACCAGTTAGACGGAATTAGCAAAACAAGGATCAACCGAACGTGAAATGACGACCATATGTATTAATAAATAAAGTGCTCAAGCTTCACAATGAAAATAATATGAGAATAAGAATGATGATAATTCATTGTTTGAAGTGGTTTCGCCGAATGATTGATGACTTCAATCATTTCAACGCGTGAATGAAAGATTATTTGATTATTTGTTCAGAGTGTTTAAAACGTGTGCCCTGACTTCCACCTAAAATAACTATGATCTCCTCAAATTTATGTTCATTGCGTGTA
>CAXIVU010000044.1:5000-7500 GCA_964035795.1 Pterobdella sp. o SKG-2022
CTGGTGGTTATGATAATGATCTTCGTGTGTGCACGCGTGTTGCACGGCCGCGGCGGTGATGATGATGAGATGATGATGATGATGATGATGATTTTAGTCTTATGAAAAGTCGAAATAGAAAAAATTTATAAAATTTAATTGAAAATTAAAATTAAATTTAAAATATTAATCGAAAAAGTGTGAGAAAAAAAAATTAAATAATTTAATATAAAATGATTAAATATTTAATTAAAAAAATAAATTTATTAATTAATAAATTTTAAAAAATTAATCGAAAATAATAATTTTATCATTGCAAGTCCCACGAACGCCAAGGCAAGGCAAGGCAAGGCAAGGCAAGGCGACGCGACTCGCTTTAAGAAAGAGCGTTTCTAAATTCTGAAGCGATTTATTAAAACACAACGTCTTCTACTCAGTTACTATCCTTTTCTAGGTTGTATATGTGAGTGTGCGTGATATACACGCGCTCACATATGCAGCGCTTAGGCACCGTCGCGCCATAAAAAAGTAGCGTAAGATGCGTCTAGAAAGGTGCCTATGTTGAAGGGTGAATAATGTGGTGAATAAAATGATGCCAACTCTAGAACCCCCACACGTGTGTGTACTCCATACGCAAGTACCAATGAATACAAAGGGGCATCACGAGGCGGGCGAAGAAAGGCACCACCATCACCACCATCACCCGTCTAGTCATGGTAAAAGTGTAAAAGTGCAAAAAAGTGCTGGACGTGATCTGGAACCTCCACGTGGTGTCCGGTGGGAAATTCTGGCTTCTCTTTTTGCAGCAGCAGCAGCAGCAGCAGCAGCAGCAAAAGAGAAAAAAAGAATTTGCAAATACCAGATCGTGAAATGGGAAGCTGCGTGAAAAGACCCACATATAAAAGTGAGTGTTGGCGTCACAAGGGCCAATAAATAAACTAGTGTGACGAACCACTACTTTAAAGCGTAAAGAAAAACACTGCCGTCGGTCTCGCCGCTCTTTCTTCCTTTGTCTCGGCGTGTGTCGGTGTCGATGCGTGGTGCATCATAAATAAGGCCAATCTTAATCGTCCTAAGTCGGCACCTTAAAAGGGCTATTGCCTGCTATTTGTCAGTTCGGCGGCGGCGGCGGCAAGGTACAGGCCACAAAACACGCCACCGCCGTCCCGTCCAAAACTGAACATTTAGGCAACAACCAGTCGTAAAATAGCTCGACGAAAGATGCGTCTAAAATCGCATCTTTCAGTCCCAAATTTCTAAATTTTTCGGCTCGCTGCCGCGAGCCGCCAGGGGAAAAGGATCACTATACTGACTTTCAAACCCGCGTCCAAAACCGGCCACTTCGTATGCAAAACGCTTCATAATTGTAAAGCGTTTTGCAAAAAAGTGCAATTTTACAATTTACAAGTTACAATTCTAAAGCGTTTTGCATTTTTTCAAATTTTTAGGCACCTTACCCCACATCCTTAGACGCATCCTTGCCAGTGTCTCATACTATTTCATCCCTTCGGCCACATACGCCGCCACTTGCGGCAGAGTCATTTCCATCTATCAATGCGTCCACTGTCTGTGTCTGTGTCAATCGCTTCAGTCAGCAGCCGCGTATAATCGAGATCTATTGCAGCATCGTGCCTTATTTTCACAAAACTTCAACAAAAACGCTCACTCACCTTATCAATATCAATATCAATGGGCAAACAAGTCATTCTTCTCACATATTCAAACTCCATCTCTTCTAAGCAACAACGCATTGGCAAAGTTATCGTCGAACCGTCAGCCTAAATTTCACTCAAAATTTGACCACACGATGCGTCTCACATTCCAATGAGACTTAGTCGTAGGTTACACGCAGTCACACGCAGTCACACCCAGTCACACGCAGTCACACGCAGTCACACCCAGTCACACCCAGTCACACGCAGTCACACGCAGTCACACGCAGTCACACCCAGTCACACCCAGTCACACCCAGTCACACGCAGTCACACACACGTTGGCAATACTTCGTGTATGATCTGCGTGTTTTTCAGACAATGGAATATTGGGCCTTGTTACGCCCGCGAAAGAAATCGAGAGACTGTTGGGTGCCTGGTTAGAGTATCGAATGGCTAGAGACGGCTTGGCATTTGCAAGTAAGTATGTATGCGCCTGGCGGGGTGTGGCGCAATGTGGTGGGCGGCGAGTGTCAGCGGCAGTAGGGCTTCATTTAATAATAGTAATAACAATAATCAAATAGATGGCGAAGAATGTTCGTCTATAGCGAACAAATCTTCGAGTCAAGAGGCTTAGTCTCAACAGATCGCAGAGGAATACTGCTCTACTGAGTACAACACCCCGACTCAAAACTAGGTCGTCTACGAATGATTTGGCACCGCCACATCGGCTAAAAATAAATGGTATTTTTAAAGCACTCGCACGCACAGTAAACGTACGAAAAGAGCTTTTTGCTGTGGCTTAACCACCTCCGAAGCCGAAAAACCGGTCGTCCGGAGAGTATTGGCGCCTTTCGACGCGGCGGCAC